>SNQJ01S0050628.1:10918-38811 GCA_010110895.2 Picea sitchensis
TGATCTTTAACACAATTTATGACTTGTGACTCTTATTGTACCTAGGGTTTAGTTCTCATATTCAAGATTTTCATATCAAGATCTGATATACTCACCAAAACATTACACTACTCTGATAACTCACTTTTCAGAGAAGACCTAAGCTCTGATACCACATGTCAGGAAATGTAGAGCACTTCCACACTAATCCTAGCAAAAGAGAAGAAGAATTTAATCAAGAACGCAAATGAAAACAAACAATCACACAATACACCGAGATTTTACCCTGGAACCCTTAACCGAGAAAAACCATCATTCCTTTGAGTGTTCTACTCTCTAGTTTTCTTATTCAATAAGAATAAAAGGTTACATGTCTAACCTTGGTCCACACCTAAGACATAATTGGCATCATACCCTCTTGCCTACACAAGAACAAACCTGTATAAATTTGGCTTACATATGCATGACCATCAACCTACACTTACACATGAATTAACCTGCAAAAGTGAATTCTATGATCACCTCACAACAGTAGCCTTTACGGCCTTACAAAATGCCTCTTTATACGATTTACAACAGGCAAAACCCTAAAGATTAGTGCCCAAAAATGGGTACAGATCCATGCATATCATTGGCTACAAATCCCACAAATCTAAGGACTCTATTACAGTCGGGTTTACCAGTCGGCCTTCATTCGGTCTCTAGTCAGTTGTCTCATGCCTACACTTCGACCTCTTATTGGTTGACTTGTCTTCAATATCTTAGATTTCAACTTTACTCAGTAGACTCCCTCGACCTTCGACTTGCTATCGATCTACCTCGACTTCGACATGTTGTTGATGATGTCGATCTACCTCAACTTCGACCTGTTGTCAATATACCTTGACCTCAACCGTCAGTCGATTCACCTTGACTAGACTTTCACTACAAAGAATATAACAACCCAACACATACTTCTTTAACAGAGACACATGGAAACATCATGAGCTTTAACTATAGGTGGTAATGCAAGTTTGTATGCCATTGGTCCTATCGTTTCAAGGAATTCAAATGGTCCACAGTAGCGGGGTGCCAACTTAGCACATATTCCCATTCTCGAGGAACTTCTTTTGTGTTTCACTCAAAGATACACATGGTCTTGTACTTTCAACTCTCTATGAGTTCTCTTGCTATCTGCATAGCTCTTTTTCCTATCCTGAGCTACTTTCAAATTCGGCCTTATCTTAACCACTGCATACTCCATCTCCTTGAGAAATTTTTGTCCAAGTGTGATTATATCCACCGGGTTGTCCCATTTGATTGGAACTCTACACTTCCTGCCATAAGGAACCTCAAACAGGCTCATCTTTAATGATTCTTGGTAAAAATTGTTGTGGGAAAACTCTACCAGGGGTAGATACTCTTCCCACTACTTAGGTTGATTCATAACATGCATCCTCAACATATCCTCTAATATTCTATTCACCCTTTCGGTATGACCATATATTTGAGGATGGTAGGTCGTGCTAAATGCTAACTATGTTTCCAAGCTTGCAAACAAGATTTTCCAAAAATTTGAGGTGAACTTAGCATCTATGTCTGATATTATGCTTTTAGGCAACCCGTGCAATCTGAAAAATTATTTTATAAAAATGTTAGCAACGTCTATGGATTTAAAGGTAGACTTAATGGGAATAAAATGATCTACCTTGCTCAGTTTATCCACTATGACCATTATCACATCATGTTGCTTGATTGTCTTAGATAGACCTGTATTAAAATCCATGGAAATCACTAATTCCCATTTCCACTTTGGAATGGGTAAGGGCTACAATAGACCTACATGATGTTTGTGCTCAAATTTCACCCCTTAGCACTCTAAACATTTTGAAATACATCGAGAAATGTCTTGCTTCATTCCAGGACAGTAATACAACTACCTTATTGTTGTCACCGTTTTATGGTAACCAGGGTGCCCTACATATGGTCTTCTATGGAATTCATCCATGACCAGATGTCTTAGATCTGTTGAATTAGGAATGTGCAATCTATTGTTATACAACAACAAACTGTCAACCCCAAGTTGATATCCCTCATACTTATTTTCCCTAGATTCTTGTTGTAACCCTTTCTCGACTTGATTGAAGAACTTGTCTTCTTGCAAGAGGGTATTAATCCTCTGCTTGATGTCATACTCTCCTACACTTTCTACTACTAAGTGTATTGTTTGGATGCTTCTACTGAGCACATATGACCCCTTATTTTCCTTTCCTTTGATATGTTTGATTTCAAAATCAAACTCGCTAATCAGCACCATCCACCTGGCTTGTCCAGCATTCAAACTTGGCTAGTCGAATAGGCACTTCAAACCACAATGCTCAGTCATCAAGATAAATCTTCTCCTGAGAAAGTAATGTCTCCACATCTTCAATTCATGCACAATAGATTTCAATTTTAGATCATGGGTAACATGTTTCTGTTCATGGTCATTCAATTTTTGTGATTCATAGCAAATCGCTTTCCCTTGTTGCATGATAACTCCATCAAGTCCTTCTTTGCAAGAATCTTTGCAAGCATTTGTGCAAACCGAGAAATCCTTTCCTAGGTTTGTTATCTTTAGAATAGGGGCATTAGTCAAAAGATGCTTCAGTTGCTAGAAGCTTTCTTCACACTCTGGTGACCATATAAAAAAAATTCCCTTTTCTTTGTAGTGAATTAATAGGATTACCAATCTTGGAAAATCCCTTTATAAATATCATATAGTATCCATCCAATCCCATGAAGGGTCTTATTTCGGTCACATTTCTAGGTGCAGTCCAATCCATGATTTCCTTGATCTTCTCAAGATCCATTGCCACTCCTTTTGTTGATATCACATGGCCTAGATATTGGATTTCCTTTTGAAAGAAATCACATTTACTGAATTTAGCATATAGTTGGTTTTCTCTTAACACTTGTAGCACCATCCTAAGATGCTCTTTGTGCTCTTCTTTATTCTTGAATACACCAAAATTTCATCCACAAATACTAAGACAAACTTGTCCAAATATCTATCAAGCATGTTATTTATCAAACACATGAATATAGTTGGTGCATCTGTGAGTCCGAATCACCACAAACTGATAGTTCCCATACCTTATTCTAAAGGATGTCGTGTGGATTTCCTCATCCTTGATTCTGACTTGGTGATATCTTGACCACAAATCAATCTTTGAGAAAATTGAATCTCCTCTAAGTTGATCAAAGAGATCATCTATCCTAAGAAAAGGATACTTGTTCTTGATGGTCATCCTATTCAATTGTCTATAGTAAATACACAGTCTCAATGTGCCATCCTTCTTCTTTACAAACACGACTGTTGCTCCCCACGGTGACACACTCAGCCTGATGTAACCTTTATCCAACATTTCCTTTAGTTGCATTTTCAGCTCCACCAACTCTGGTGTGCTCATTCTATAAGGCACTTTTAACGTTGATACTTCTCTAGGCACAAGATTTATTGATAAATCAAGATCTCTTTTCAGAGGTTGTCTAGGCACTTCTTTTGGGAACACAACTATGAATTCCCACAACACTAGGTGATCTTCAACCTTCATCTTTTTTCTCTCTATTGAGTTAAGCATTTGTATAGTATACAAGGGACACCCTTTTCTGCTGAACTTTTTGAGTTGTAACATTGATATTTTCCTTATTGAAATTGGCTTATGAAGGCCTTACAAAATCCTTGCATTCCCTTCCTCATCCTCGCATTCCAAAACCTTTTCATAAAAATTTAACCTTGTCTTGTGGGTATCTAACCAATTCATTCCCAATACTACATCATAGGATCCCAGGGGTAGGATATTCAAGGGTGCCTGAGTTTGCAATCCATCCACTTCAATTGGACATGATTCAATCAACTCAACTACTTTCCTCATTGTCCCAGTGGCTAATTTTATTAACCATGCTCTCGCATGTTTCTTTCTCTGCAATGAGCATTCATAAACAACTCAAGGTGAAATATAACTAAGGTTATAACATGGGTCAGTTAAAATAGAGATGGGTTGATTCGAAATTATACCTTCTAACTCCACCATAGAGGCTTTGTGGTCTACTTGCCAATTATCTACAGTTGGGTAAATCCTTGGCACGCTTCAAGATACATCATTGACTGTAGTTGCTTCCTACACATTATACACCTTGTTATTGTCATGTTGTCAGTGGGGACAATCCCTCAACAGGTGTGGTTCTCCACATCCCTAGCATTGCACTGGTCCTTTCTTGGGATCCTCCACTCTTCCTCTTTCTTGCTCTGCTAGTTTATTTCCACTTTGAGATGGAAAATTTTGTTGATGCACACTCATGCTTGCTTGACCCAACTATGTACCTCTCTTGTAATTATTGTAGGAAAATGACTTGAATCCCTTCTTCTGGAATCCACTCTTTTCCTTCCTCTTCTAGTCCTTTGAAGGATCTTGCTTATGCTTAGACTAATCATAACAATACTTATCCTTCTGAATGGTGTCCCCCAATGTTTTAGGTTTTTCGAATTCAATTCAATCTTGGTAGGATTGTGGCAATCCACCGAGAAAATTCTTGATTCTCTCCTTCGCATCCTTGAGGTAGGGAACATACATCAACAGTTCCATGAAGCTTTTGGCATACTCATCCATAGTAAGCTGCCCAAGCTTATGCTCGTGGAATTCCTTGATTTTGTCATTGTAGTACTTTTCTTATAGGTAAGCCTTTCGAAAGTATTTCTCAAACTATGTCCATGTCATTTTGCTTTCCTTCATCCCCTTAATCTCCTTGAGATCTTCCCACCAAATGGAAGCTCCTCCATTCAGGTTAAATATGGCAATCCTTGCCTTGGTATTATTGGATTAATTGTGTACCTGAAAGTACTTCAAACCAAAAAACCATGCTTCTTCTCCTTTATTTATCTCTCCATCGAAGGTAGGCAAGTTATCCTTTTTGAATTCTTCAGTCAAATAATTATAAGAATTATTCCTCTTCTTCTTTAGGAAACTTGACTATGTGACACTACTGGATAGCTCTACCAAAGTAGTCTTCCTACTAGGCGACTCTGTGGAAAATCTTCCACCTGATCTACCTTTCTTGGCATCTCAATGCCTTTTTCTAGAAGAAATATTTCCCACATCATTGTGAGATAATCCATGCTTTTGAGCATCCAAAGGGGTTTTCAACCTCTCCGACTATTGCAATTATGTGTTTCTAGGAACTTATTGCAGATGTTTCTATATTTCAAATAGGCTCTGCAATATCACTGCATTCAACTCTTCCTATTTAGCTTGGGATCTCATAAGCCTTTCATTATATGTCTTCATAATCCTAACAATGGCCATCAAATTTGGAGGAGTTTCTCTATCCCTCCAGCCATCGGACTCTTCGTCTCTGAGGTGTGACGATTCATCCATGTTGTGTTTTACCAATCACCTCTACTTCTTTTCAGTACATCCCACATGCTATAGAAACAATTGTTATTAGAAATTACATTACCAGTGAAATTATGCATGCTAGACAATCAGTAACAACTTTCTTAAAATGTTTTCAAGTGGTCTTGACAACCCATTCAAGCCTAGAGTTTGAACTCTGCTTTGATATCACTTTTTAACACACCCAACCCTCTAATCCTCACTTAGGGATGAGGGGGTGTCACAATTTCTCCCATCATCTCCTCGGGTTAGTACCTAGGAAGACATGTGCCTATGTGAGGACTTCTCTTATCACAACATCAACTATGTTGTGTCTTACAATTTCATCACTACAAGTCTCCTTCGGAGTCATTTGAGGTATCCAAAAATCTAAATTCCCCAATCAGATGGTCACCATTCGTTCTCGGCCTCATCTACACATCCTCTAGCTAACTCAGACATAATTTTGCCGGGGTACTTTCTCACCAGATTCACCAAACTCTCAGATGGCATCATTATGACTGATTACCTTAAGGATCTAATGGATTTATGATATCCTGCTTCAATGGCTATGATTTCATCGGAGACTCTACTCAATTGAGGATTACCCTACTAACACATCACGGTCTTAACATTTCCAGTGGGACCCGCGTTAGATAATGGTTGAGATCAAATCTCACCCATGTTCAGATCGACAGTATACTTCCACTCTCGGAGCTTCTCATATTTGGAGTACCTTTGTTCCGACTCCACTGACTACTTTTATTAAGCAACTCCAACCATACATGCACCGAAATATCAAACGATATGCAATCATTAAATCTAGCAATATCGTGTACTTCGGGGTTTTCAATTGAGCAACGGATAAGGGTTATAAACATTCTTCCTTAGAATAATTCTCATGAGAGATAATGGTTATGATCTCAACAACACTCTCCCAAGAGATCTAGGGTCCTTGGACTCTCTTCCTTTGGACTTTTAGTTTAAACCTCTACACAACGCCTCTGACAGATCTTTCTCCGACACATTAACGATTGGATCCAATGGTCCTGAATTTACCTCATCCATTCTTCGACGAATCAACGATCTCAATTGGCTCCGAGTCTCCATCATCATGGTCCTATTCCAATCCCTCACTTGGCCACTTTGATGGTAATCCTATCCGACCAATGGTTCAAATATGCTCACCATGTTGATCAAACAAATGTGAGTCATCCCAACTAAACTTAGGTTTTATTTAGGAAAAACAGTTTGATTCTGGACTTAAACCTTCATGAATTTCTTCAAGGGTTTTTACCAACTTTCTAAGGGTTAGAAAACAACTCTAATACCATCAAAGGCCTATTTATTTTACGTGAAAGGAAGATCTTGCATATCTTTCAAGATTTCTACATAGAGATCTCAACTACCTCAAGACTCAGGGTTCTCCTTTCCTCACAAGAATCTCTCTAGTCAACAAGATTTCCACATCACTAGTTAAATGATGTTTTTTTCCATGTCTTGCAAGCTTTCCTCTAAAGTTGTAAGGTCCATAGGGATACAGACTGTCCATACTCACTCATTTTCATAATTTAACAAGTTAATAATGGCAACGTCAATCCATCCCAACTATTAAGGGGTTTCATTGATCAATTACAAGCATTTACATTTCCCATTGAATCATAAAATTTCATACACTCGTCACTCATGCACAAATTAAACAAGTCAAGTTATATACTTATCTGATTAGGGAAAATTTACAACACCAACTGACTGAGAGAGGATGCCTTTCCTCTCAACCTTAGGCCATACTGTAGAGTGCATTCCTACAATATGCCACCCTCATGCAAAGACATGATACCATAGAGGGAATGATTCAGTTAGGATCCAAACTTGAGATGATCCAGGAAGGTTACTCTCCTTCCTCCTCTGGCAACACCAGAATTTTCCCCCTTCCCACTGAGCTAAGGAACTCTACAGGTTTATCATGTGGTTTCTCAATTAGATTTCCTTTGCACAAGGGAGTCCCTTCTCTACTAAACATTCCCTCGAAGACCTCTCCTTACTAGTGTCGGTTTTTGTCTAGTAAGCACCAATTTGTAGTCCTTCTTGCTCCAATCTGGATTCGAGTCTTCTCTGTTCAGGGTGATTTCTCTCAATTTGGATGATTTTCCTATTTTATTTAAGGAAACCTTCTCATTTTCCTTTTCTCTTCAAGCTAAACTCATGAAATTTTGTGTTCTCAACGCCTTTTCTCTTGTGAGTCTACCACTCATGAATCCCTACATATCTTCTTCTCCCATCTCTCATGNTTTTCCTATTTTATTTAAGGAAACCTTCTCATTTTCCTTTTCTCTTCAAGCTAAACTCATGAAATTTTGTGTTCTCAACGCCTTTTCTCTTGTGAGTCTACCACTCATGAATCCCTACATATCTTCTTCTCCCATCTCTCATGTGCATGTTTCCTTCTTTGGTCTCTGATACCGCGCTCTACTTGTTGAGAATCTAATTAAATATACCCGTGTGTGTGTGTGTGTGTGTGTTATGTCTGGTGTTTTTCCACCTTTGGTCTCTTCTTCCACCATTCTTCTTGGGATTCCCATGGCCTTCCTACAAACACAACTTGCAGTCCACAGTTCCCATTCTGAAGGGGCAAAATTGTGGTTTCCTGCTATCAGCCATTCAATTGGCCCTTTGCTTCTCCAAAATACAAAACTATCAACAATCATTAACTTCCTCAACCATTTCCCTGACCTTCCATAACTTGTCACTTGGCTCATTCATATCGAGTATGCTGGGAGGTAGGAATTTATGCTTGGCAAGCATAAGTTAGCTTGTTAAACAAGCTTCATGTTTTCTTCATAAAAAAAACTCAGCTCCCCACTCCATGCCACATCATCAATCCTTACTTCATCAATTCCTACTTGTGTATCATGGCCAGTATTTTCAAGGTTGTTCCCTCTCAATCAACGGTTTTGGTGTTTTCATTAAATTAAAACATAATTACATGCTTCATAAACATACTTATATGAGGTCTTATCATAATTACAGTCTTAGGGGAAAACAAAGTGTTACAAGAGCACAGGATGGTCCTCTCCATCTTGTTGATGGGAACAATCACATTCCTCATGAAGTTGAAATCCCTCACTATCCACTAGAGGTGCATCCTCAGTTCCAATCTCACGGATGATAGGGGGGGAATCAACATTCTCTTTGTCAGTGTCTAGTGGAAAATCTTCCCATTCCAATACACATCTTCAAGACTCCACCTCATTATGGACAGCATGTGAATATTTTTCCATTGCACTGGATGTCTATGGAAAAAGTGCATTGATAGCGTTGTTTTATGATCTGGAAGGAATATGATTCTTATCATTGAGGCCATGAAAAGTTCCACTACCCCTGCGCACCTTGCCTCTTTCTTGAGGCATATTGTCAAGGAAGAGGAAACTAGAGAAACTAACAATTCGGAACCAGTCTGAACTTGAAATATAAACAAACATAATGGAAATGTCCTGAAGGCCCCTCCCTCCTTCAGAAATTATGTTCACCTTCCCTATTGAGGTTGTACGAGCTTCGAGAACACCCGTAGTATTTTCATGTACAATAATGGTTACCTTCAACAAAACATAAAGATAGTTCATGATTCATATACAATGCCTTTGTGATTCAACCACCATCGTACCATGCATAATTAAGCATTGAATAATACACATGACATGGATGTGATAACAAGCACCATCCACCAGCATCAGAAGGATCGAGGAGCTCCAGGTGTTAGCACGAAGGGCCATCCGTCATATGATCATTATGGTCATGGTGACACCCCATCCAGGGAAATAGTGTCTGAGTTTAAAACCATAAGGTATAAAAATATTTTTCTTCACCTCCCTTAGTAATGAAGCATTAAACCCTTGAAATACCATTTGATACATTGTCTCCCTCATAAAAAGTTAGTCTGCTACATATTTTGGAAAAAAATAAGGTGTTGCAGTTGCACCAAGAATCCTTATGTAAGTGAGATTGTAACACCTTGTGTTCTCCCAAGATTATAATTATGTACAAACTTCATTTGTTAACAATATGAGGCATGTAATTGTGTTTTGATTTAATATAAACACCAAACTACTTACTGAGAGGGAACAAACTTGATAAGTACTGGCCATGATACACCAGAGGAAATTGATGAGGTAGGGGGACTGATGGAATGGTTGAGTGAAGTGGAGCTAAGATGCATCAGTGATGAAAATAGGAGGCTTGCACACCAAGCTAATGTATGCTTATAAACATAATAACTTCACCTACCAGTGTACCAGATTGATGAGGAGACCACGTGACCATTAAGAGGAGGTTGCAAAGTTGGTTGAGTAGTAATGATTGTGGAAGTTGGCCCATATAGAGAGAGAGAATGTTCGATTGAAAAATTGATGGGGGAGTGTACCATGGAACCACACTTTCGGATTGTGGATGGCAGACTGCAGGTTACGGCTGCAGGATGTTGCAAATATTCCAAAGGGATGGAGAAGAATACTAGAGGAAGAAAAACACAACACACACAGGATGATAATAGATGGTAATCACAAACACATGGAGGAGAGAGAAAGAGAAGAGGAATACACACACACACAGGGGAATCAGACAAAAAGGAGACCCTGCAATAGAAGAAAAGGCTCAGAGATGAGCAACAGAGCATAGAAGCATGGATGTGTTGACTAAGAAAGAAAAGAACAAATTTTTGGAAGAAAATAGGAAGCTTGTCTGAGTTGTTGATGATCACCCTAAACAGAGAAGACCCATATTCCCGGATTGGAGAAATAGTGGGTTGCAGCTTGGTGCTTACTAGACAGAAACTGAAACTGGTAAGGGGAGGTCACCAAGGGATTGTTGTGCAGAGAAGGGACTCCCTTGTGCAGAGGAAATCCAGTTGAGAAGCCACCTTATAAACCTATAGAGACCTAAAGCTTAGTGGGAGGTGGCAACTTATGTTGTGTCAGAGGAGGAAGGAGATGAACCTTCCTGGATCATCACAGTATTCAAACCCTGTTGAGTCAATTTCCTTATTGGTATTATGGCTTGGCACGGGGGTGGTGTGTTGTAGTAAGTGACTCTACAGAAATGCCTAAGGTTGGGAGGAAAGGCGTACTCTCTCAGTCAATTGGATTTGATAACTTCTTTACTAGATAAGTGGTCATCTGTACTAAAACTAATTGTGAATGATTCATATGAATTCTTGCAAATGGAAAAATTATATGATAACATATATGAATGTCTCAATCTAAGAGAAAGTATTTGTACTTAACTCATGATTTTGAATGTTGTAATATGAATTATGTTATGATGTTTATTATTTCCTTGTTAAATTGTAAAATGACTAAATGTGAACTACTACCTATTTGAATACTTTGTATTTCCCTTGTGAGGAGAACCTACAAATCATGTAAGGTTTTAACCTTAGTTTTTACAGTTTGTAATGGATGTAGAATTAGTTTTGAGTTTTTGAAAGTCGAAACCGAAGTCTTGTGGAACTTGAAAAATGGCTAAGCCCTTAGAGTGGACAGTTACGACTCCTTTAAACCTTGGGTTAGTCAGCGAAGAGAAACAGTCGTCGATCTGAAGAGATCAGGACCATTGATCGATGGGTTGTTCAGGGTGAAAGTGTTGGAGAGATCCCTTGAACGTTGTGGGAAATAATTTGAATGGGAGACTCCGTAAATAACCATTCAGAGTGGGGTTTTCGGAAGGAAATATCACGTGTCATGAGAATTGTTAGCACTCTGTAAATTTGTTCAACTGATAAAACAAACGACAAAGGTAACCTACAAACCAACTTTTGATATGGATATTAGCCTTATCAGCTCAGAGAGGGCTCTCTCCTGTCACTTGGTCTTTAATAAATGATTTTTCTTTAACAATTCAATGGCTAGGTTTTGTTGCTTTGAAGGGTTTTTAATAATTTTGTTGGCAAGGAAGGGTAGGGACACTTAGGGCTATGGAGTCAAACTTCTGAAAACGAATGGAAGAGTTGACTGGTCGGTAGAATTCTCCAAAGGACAAAGGATAAATGAGGCAATAAATATGAGTTATTAATTTTAATTTGTAGAGTGTAAGAAGAAAGGAAAAAAATATAACATTATCAGAGCATTGAATAAATGAATTCTGACTTAGTTAGGAAGAACTTAACATAGTTTAAATTGCTTAAGCTGAGAGCATCACAAGATGAATTTTGGGCCTTTAACTATCCAATTTAAACAGAAGATAGTGTAAATGAAATCAATAACACGGGAAATACATACAAAGAAAGAAGATGAAACTCAGACCACCACCATTAGAATCTTTTCATGGAAAACTTGGGACATTTGCATGTGTATTCTATTCATCTTCAAGAAATTACATTCAAGTTCCAAATAGCTAAAATCGTGCCCTTTCACTTCTGCCAACTTTTAATACATTTCGAACTCCTAATATTTATACAAGTTGAGTTCCTTCGGTTTGAACCGATTACAATGATTAAACTGAAGCATTTCGGTTTTCAAACATTTTACAATGATTGCAAAGAAATGTTTTGTCTTTGAAACTGATTACAATGATTACAAAAAAAACATTTGGATTTTGAAACCAATTACAATGATCAACAGGAAAACGTTTCTTGATCCTGGATTTTGGCTCCTTTGGTGATTTAGTCTCTTTCTTTGCCACTTGTTATGCTCTAGTTTTCCACATGATCTGTCATCTTTAGTGACATTTGGCTATCATCTATCAAACCCTGGAAAACTGCATTTTGTCTTACCCAACCTAATTATTTCCTTCCATTGCAAGTCAGAAGGGATGTCATAATCTGTCATTTCCTTTATCAAAATATCCAGGTCAATGTAGGAAGCATATGACATAACTAGTAGTCCCAACTTAACTTTTTTGAATTGATTCAGGATTTCAAAATCTGTGATTAGATGCTCAACCAAAGTAGCTCCTTTAAGATTTTCCTCCAGGGTTTTGAACTTGGAATGATCCATTCTACATTGGGTCAAATGAGCATTGTATTCTTCCTGATCATCCAACTTTCCCTTGCCATCCCAAAATGGTGGAAGGCCTTTCATAACAATTCTTCGAACAAATATTTGAACTCCTGTACACTTTGTTCCATTTGTGTTGCTTTGGTTTGGACTAATTTCAATAGGTTATGTTTAGAAATAACCCTCATGGCCCTGATAATCAATGTGGTTATGTATTTAACTCCAATAGTCTGAAGATCTGCAGTAGGAACAACATTGAGTAGATTTATGGCATTATGGGCCCATTCTGATGGTTTCTTTGCTAGAGTTTCATTCACAACAATGCACCTGCTTCTGGCTGTGATGGTTATGTTGTCTTTATCATTAATGAAATTCAAATATACTCTGAACTTGGAAACTTCAATAGTTATAGAGTCCCAGATGATATGCTTGGCCCCCTGCAACAGCCCTTTGCCTCTTAACCTCATCTTCAATTTATCTATTCTCTCTTCTAAGACTTCATTCTCCTTTTGAAATTGAGCCATTCTTTCATCCTTTTCATGCATCTCATGCTTCAATTTCTCTATGATTCCTTTCAGCCCTTTTATTTCTCCTTCTTTCAAGATAACTTGTGACATAGCCTGGATAAGCCCTTCAGTGTTTGACCCAAATTCTGCAGTAGGAGTTGCAACTACAGCCTTGTTTAGCAATTTTGTCTACTCTTGTGACCATTTCACCTTTTCTCATTCTAGCTGCAACACCCTAACCTTGTAGTCCAATTCCTCTTGATGAAGTGTTTCCTTTTCCTATTCTAGAGAAACCAATTATGATGTTTGTGGATTGTCTATTGCGGACATTTTCAATTTCTTCTTCAGACTTTGAATTAATTTGTATTTCTCATCCAATGAGGATTTCAACCCTTGGGGGCCTTCAAATTCCAATCTCTTGACCTGAATCTGCCACGCTCTGCTATATGCTTTTTCTTGTCTCAACTTTCCTTCCAATTTCAATGCATAAGATGATAGCTTTGAATTCTTCAAGCTTAAACTCAGGTAATCATAATACAACATATCATTGGTATGCTTATGGAATTTTACCTTGTCTGGAGCACTAATGTTGTCATATCTTATCTTTATCTCAGAGACTTTGTCTTCATTTGCAATTGCAATGTTAAAGGTCCTCTTTTCAACATCCCTTACTGTGAACAGAGAAGATTTATGCTAAGAAATATTTTCCACTTCAGGGACTAAATCCCTTATCTCACCCAGAGCTATGTTTCCCTTCTCAGCATACTGCTTTGCCAAATATTCTTTAGATTGATAAACTACCTCAGATGATCTATCAAAGATATATTTCCTGTTGCTAAAGGTTCTTGAGCTCCCTTCACTTTGGAGTTTGCTTTCTTTTTAAACCTCTACAGTGTTAGTACCACTTTCCACCATATCTAGATTTACTTGTTCTTTGGGCTCTTCTTCTTCTAAATCTACAATCTGTGTTGGTTGTGAAACTTTTATCTTCTTAGGAGTAGTATGTTGATCAATGGTTCCCAAGGCCTCTTAACTGCTTCTCTTGATGTAAAAACGTATCTTAGGAACTTTGACTATCAGTTTCTGAGGAGATTGTTATATTTGACTTTGTTGCAGGGTTGCATCCACTTGTTGTGTTTGAATTGGTGGAAAGATTGCTTCCATGTCAACACAGACTTCTAGATTTTCTAGCTTATCAAAACCCTCAGCCTGTTCATGCTCATAAGGGGCTTGTTTTTTCATCAATATTCTCTTGGATATGATTTGATGTGGATCATACCTTCTTCCCTGTAGTTGTGAAAAACCAAAATCTTTGAGCTTTGCTTGAACCTGAGATAAGCATGGTCTAGTTTTGACAATGAAGTGGCCAATGTTAAAAGGGAACTTGAGGTTGGAGGCTTTGTGAAACTTCAGGAAATGCTCTATCTCAGATATAATTCTATGCCTGATGAATTCAAGGGAAAAGATTCTAGGAGTCAGAAAAATAGGCAATAGGTAAGGGGATTCATGGCAACCATAAACCCAGATTATTGTTGAGTGCATGAATAGTACCCAATCCTGCACTCTGTTCTCTGGATTTGGTTGTAGATAGCTCCTCATGTCATCCAAACCTCTAGGTAGAYTGGTATTGAAATCAAACTGTAAACTTTGGACATGACTTTGTTGATGAATATAAGCAATGTAATCCTTTTACATTCAGTTGACACAAATGTTGCTTCAGGAAATTCTCTCTTGTTGGTTTCCAGGAAAATTCTCAACAGATAGGTGTAGTATCTGAAATGTCTTAGAGAGAAAAAATTCACTAGTTGTTTATGGATATTCTCATCTCGGAATTGATCAAAATTGATACGGACTAATAGACCAAAATCTGACTTTAAAAACGTCAAAAGGAAACCGAGTATGACTTCAACCACATATTTTTCATTGTCTAGACCTAAAATTTGACTCAACAGGGAGCAGACCTATTGGACTTCAATGACCATTATATTCACATTCATCGGAAAAGACAGACCCTCTGAAAAATGTTCAGGCTTAATAATTGTCTGTAAAAATAGATCTCAGACCTCTGATGGACATTCTCTATATACCCTAATCAAATTTTCTTCATTGAAAGGTTCAAAAATTGTGGAAAAAGACTCTAGTATACCGAGGGACTCTTGAATTGACAAACTATCTATTCTACACAAGACCTCGGACCCTCGCTTATTCACGACAACTCTTTCTTCATGGGAATATTGTTCGGCACACCAACCTATAAATTTGGGAAACGGGAAAGTGATTTCAACAACATAAGGGACTATGGTGGCCTGGACTGCTTCGAGGAACAGTATACACCTTCCTACTATATCGGACAGGTTGCTCCTGGACACAGACATGGGCGAAATAGTGATTTCGGTATCAAAAATATATGAATCTCGGTCAATTAGGGATTCTTCATTTGCCACGAGATCTTGTTATGTTAATGAGGTTATGATGGGATCCATGGTTGTGATGAAAAATACATGGAAATGAGAGGAAATGGCATGCAGTTGGTGTACTGTTGAGATGTAGGTGAAAGACAGTGGTCGTGCCAAGGTTTTAATGGTCTATCATTCGAAATAATAATAAAATAAATGGCAAAATGCCCTTTTATACTTTTCCAAATTTTGGGGGCGTGAGAAAGTGGTTTGAGGCAAACTGCATTTTGCCCTGAAATGCACCTGGTGATGCCACATAACCCTAAAAGAAAACCATGGTTTAAATTTCGGGCTCGCACTCCAAAATTAACCCCCGCACAACTTCTCCCCCCAAAATCATTCTCTACCATTGATCTTGAGACCTCACGATTCGCGATGCGTTGGGCCCGATCTGCTCAGTGCTCCTACCAGATTTAGCTCTTTCCTACCATATTTAGCCCCTTTCCTAGTTTATCAAGCTTCCAAATGAATTTAGCATTATGCTAGATTCTGAAATCTTGATTTCACACAAAACATTTAATGGTGACTAACAAGAATGACCTCGAACGAGAGGATCCAAAGTCAAGTCAGTGTGGGTCATAGATCTAGAAGCGGGAGGGATGAACCCTCAATGGTTGATCATTGTGGGTCCCACTTAGTAGGTCAGGAGGGAAGATCTAGCCTAGTGTTGAATAGGAGCATCGGTGTGAAGATGTGTGTCAGGAGTCGATTAGACTGGATCGAGTGCGAGACTGATCGGCTCAGAGTTGACTATTTTTCAGAGTATGACTCCAAAGGATTCAGAGCACTCCTCCGAAGCATTGAGTGTGACTACGATGGAGGGTATATCTCAATTGTATATCTGTGAATGGAGAGATGGCATGATATCCGTCGATCTTCCATGAGTCCTACCTAAGTTAAGAGGCGAAGTGTTAACGTTGTAAATGATGCAGCTTGCTAGCAAGGCAGTCAAGACGTTCTTAGAAAGACAGGTGTCGATCAATAACTGGTTGACGAGTTGAGTGGGGTCCAGTGGGATAGGAGAACCTTGGGTGTCAGACGGATCTCAACCATTGGTTGGGAGACAGTGATGTGCATCTACGTCGTCAATCGAGGAGAAGAGAATGTTCCACGATAGCTTGAGTTTGAAGAATATTTAAACTTCTCAAACCATACTAACTCTGAATGGATGATATTGCGAGGGAATATTCCTTGATACTATATATGTCGAAGGTGAACGTAGATAATGCCAAGATAAATACATAGCGCTAATGACTGCAGTTTTATGTGGATAGAGATTCCAAAGTGGTAATCTAGACTAATGCCACATCGGTGCCATGTTGTTGCCACATCATATGGCATGAGTTATGGGATACCACGTGGCAGCGAGTCAATTGTCGACCTTGAGAATCCGGAAAAACTTTAGGAGCGAATAACTTTTGATCTAGAGCTTGAAATTGAGCATGAGTACAGTCATTGGAAATCTCTTAATGAGTGGAATCTGATGAAATAATTAGGAAGAGGTTTTGAGATATTTTAGAAGAATAAAAAAATTATNGAAAAACTTTAGGAGCGAATAACTTTTGATCTAGAGCTTGAAATTGAGCATGAGTACAGTCATTGGAAATCTCTTAATGAGTGGAATCTGATGAAATAATTAGGAAGAGGTTTTGAGATATTTTAGAAGAATAAAAAAATTATAATGCCCCATCTCTAAAAGGGATACTTAAGGGTTGGGTGTGTTACAAAGATACTCTTATATGTACCAATTACCTATATGACTCATAAACTTCCTTACACAATCAATCATCTGGGGACATTCTTCTCAGAAAATGATGAAATATAATTGTGCCAAGAAATTATCATAAATTTATGGATATCTCTTTTTGTACTTATTCTCCCACAAAACTTGAACATACACATGAATTGGAGATTTTGAACTATGCCAACTGAGATTGAGTCCTTGAAATAAGTTTATGGCACACACATCATCTAACAAATAAGAGTCCATATAAAAGGTAGGAACTATACCAGATGTCTCATTTTCCTCGTAGACTTGTTCAAACATAATACTAAGCCGATTAGATAAGACACACCCCCAATTAAAAAGATTTCATGTTGCATCCACTGTATATAGCAAAGGGATCCATGCATATGAAAACCTTGAACAATAATTTTCTCCATATAACCTACATATCAAAACCATCAAGTACATATATAGCTCTCTCAAATTGGTAATAGAATACCAACCACTAGTTGTGTTCACGAAGTTTTTATCTTCCTTCCACCAACTAGCTATATGTTCCCAACATCATTTTTATCATAAAATTCATGTACAAAGAAAGTAACCAGTAGGACTTTGGGTTTTTGAAACTTTTAGTATTTCTCCAAATGTTTTGCTAAGAAAGATCCTATACAATTACCCTTAGCATTTACGAACATACTACTATTCAAAATGGTGTGATCTATAATCCATTTGATGGCTTCATAACAAGGAAATATAGGTGCCTTGGTTGTCACGGAATGCAAACAAGATTTCCTATCATTCATGAAAACCTTTTCATCTACTTCTCTAACCACTCGGTCACTATGGGGTACCATCCCTAGATAATTCTCATTTTTTTAATTTCAGAAATAGCTTATTCCATCTCAGTATAAATACTTGAGTCCTGACACTCGCTTCAGTGTCTTTGAATATGGGTTGTAGTAGAGGCTCTTCATATACCAGGAATTGAATCATCATGACATAATCCTCTACAGGGTCTTCAATTTCAACCGGTTTGTTTTGAGAACCTTCCCCTTTTTATTTAGTCTTTCCTCTAGGAGACTTGATAGGAAACCTCCCTAGAGTTTTTCTTGGTGGAATTTTTTCTACATCAATAATTTTAATGTAATAAATAATGCTCTTGTAAATGTAATTAACCATATTTTAACTATAGTTAGACACATGATTTTATTAGCAGACTTCGATTCAACAATCCTGAGAAACATCCCAAATTCACAGACATTGTTGTAGAATTTATAATTCACAAATTAGAAGATCACTTACTTATTGTCTAAGATTCAATTAAACATTTTATATTTATCTAAGCTTAGGAACTTTCCAGTTATCGACATACAATAATTTTGTAAACTGAAACAAAGGTAAATCATCCTCAATTTCCCTTAGTGTATAAGAATGACCCTAAGCATTGAGACACTCTTGATCACAGTGAAACCGATGCTTATAATTCCCAACACTCATTGAGTTTTCCTTGGCTTTCAATCTATAATGCTCATTCAGCGAGAAGGAAAAACTAGACTTCAAGCATCACAGGACTCAGCTCTCAATCACGCTTCAAATGGTCAATTCCATCGACATGATTTTGAATTTAATCTAACGGATCCAATACCTACAAAATAATGACTCAATCTAAATGAAATAATCATTGATTGGATAGGAAAACTGTAAAATCCACACAATGATTGTCAGTGGATGTCCTTCTCAGTGAAAAACATCATCAGTCGATTGCACTAAGAGTAGGAAGGTGCTCTACAATCCAATATGGGGGAGATGTTTCCACGTGATGTTATATTAGATAACATTACATTAAAAATAATAAAAATAAAAATAAAGTCAACTCAATTAAAAAAAATCTACGTACATATTAAATTAAAATTTACAAAATAAGAAATTTGATCCCTCTCGGTGCTTGATAGATCCAAGTTTAAGATGGATCTACAATGATCATAATTTTGTGTTTTAGTGTGTTTGGAATTTATCGTTTTTCTTTGTTTGGATAAACTTCTTGTAACTTTTTTCAATGAAGTCCTTATTGTGTTATTCATAGCTTTTACAAATCTATCCCTTTATGCCTACTCCTTTCTCTCTTTCTCAATGAACCTTTAAAACTCTTTTCGTTGTGTTCGGAAGTTTGTTTTTGACAAACTTCATTTTATGTTTTCGACATTCTTGAAGAAATGTCTTTTGGCATTTTTTTAAATGCTTGTTTCGATGAACTTGGAGGTTTGTTTTGACCGACTACATTTTTTTTGTTTTCGGAGCATTTGGAATTTGTTTCATTTCCGGTTTCATTGAACTCTTAATACTCTTTTCGGCCCACACAAAAGTGTGTTTCAACGCTCTCAACAACTCATCTTGGTGAACTTTAAACTTTGTTGGATGCAATTTTAAAACTTTTCTTTCAGTTCAGTTTTTGGACTTTGTTTTTTACGCATCTGAAAACTTGCCTCTCCCCATTTTCGGTGAACGTTAAAATTTGTTGTTCATGGAAGCTTTTACTTCACTAAAATGATTTATTTAACTAAAAAAGAATAGGTCTCGGGACTTAAATAATAAAAAATTATGTTTTTTTTGTTAACGCTAAAGACACCTACAAAACTATATGAAATGCTTGAAATATTTTAAATCAAAATATACAAAACAAACCAGAATGCATTAAACTTCTCACAAAATCAACAAAAGTGGTACCCAAAATTTTAGAACTTTAGGGGGTGTTTTGTACTCAACAAATGGCGATTCATTGAACGAATCCAAAATCTTTGTATGTACCTTCGAATGAACACAGAACGAATATGAGATAAATGAACCTTAGAACATAATTAAGACCAAAAACCACCTATAGATTATTTTATTTGAAATTCAAAGAAACAAAAATTCTTAGGCCTACTATGGGGACATAGCTATTGATCAAACATAAAAGATAAGATCTTTGGATCACTAATCCGCACTTTGATAAGGAGACCACATCAAATCCAACCTCTAGTATTTGGGTCTTATTATTTTTTAATCTCTAAGAAATTATATCACCCTTCTAGTGTCTCTCCACTGTTAGTGAGCATCCATAGCCCCAATGGACTCACCCCGACGTCATAGACCTTGATCCACTACCAAAAAACATCCATATCCCTTGTCGAGTTATCTGCATGTCCTCATTAAAAATATGGTTCACAAAGCCCCTTCTCCTTGGGGTTTTTTTTTACATTCAATATTATAGACAAAACTTGTTCAAGGAGAAACTTAAGTCAAACAACCATTTAACTTCTAAGGATGATCCCTATTAATGAAGGAGTGAATCAGGCACTTAGGCTTTAAAACTCACCCATTCTAAAGAAACAATACATTCATTAGTTTCCTTTCATCATTTGGATCATGATTGGTAGAATTTATAACTTATTTGACTCATTTATATTTGACAGCAGCCATCACCTCCACCAACAAAACATCGAATTTCTTCCAAAACTGCACATAAAATAATCTATAACTACCTTTTAACTCCTAATCATGCTCGTTGTTGACTCACTCTTATACTTGATATTTCAACAAATAAGGTATACAAATGAGAACTAGAAGGCGTTCCTTGCCAGAGGTTGAAATATCAACACCCCAAAACCATTTTAGGGAAAACAACAAAAACTAAACATGCAAACCATCTTGATGAAGCAAGAAATAAAATGATGACAGGAAACTCTTAAAATCAAAATAAAACCAAATTAAAAAAAAAACTAATAAAAAAAATAAAATAAAAATGAATGCAGAGATCAAAATATTGAAACTATGATACAAAAAAACACTTGTGAGAACAACTACGTGAAGTATCTTTTAAGGATCTGGCCATTAACAGGAAGGAAATCTACTCCACCCCCTAGACTTTGGAATCAATATGTATCAGTCCCTAATTTCGCAGTAATTTGGTAAGGACCATGTCATAATTTTTGAGACCTCATGTGCTTTCCTTTGGGTTCATTGACTCTATCCTACTTCAAAACCAAATTACCTACATCAAATTCTTATTACCAGCTAGTGGGATATCAATGTTTGTTTTTCCTTTTCCCTCTATTCTTCCACCATTAATAAAGTTTCAATTCTATTTTCAAGAACAAGAGAAGATTAACCTCTTGATGTCTGGGACAATTGGAAAGATGGCAAGTAAATATTGGTCAAAAGTATTGCCTCTTGGTCATATACTAAGTAATATGGGGAAGTACCCAAAGACTCTTTAGGGGTAACTCTGTCAACCCAAAGAGCATTAGGAAATACATTGTTCCAATTACTATGATTCTCTATCACAGTCTTTTTCAGAATCTGAATCGTGTTTTCATTGGTTGATTCTACTACATACATACCTTACGGATAATAATTGGCCAAATTTCCTAAAATAATTCCTTTATCCAATGCAAAATTAGACAACAAACTGGAAGAAAAATAAGTAGCATTATCAAATAATAATAGAGGGAACTCCAAAACTTTTAATCAAATGTTGATATAAAAATTGAATCACTACTTTCTCAATGATCTGATTTAACAGAACAAACTCATACCAACAGGTGAAATAATCTATACCAGTGAGAATATATTTTTGTTGTTTAGATGGATGGGGATTTATTTCTCCTATTATGTCTATGCCCCACTATTTGAATGGTTTGCTAACTATGATAGGTTGCACCCTCTGCTTCTTGTTTTATCTTAAGCTCCTATTATTGTTGCCTTTGTGATTCATGTTCTTGTTGTAATCTCAAATGTTCATCTTGAATAGCCCTTAAATATGCCCCCTCTTTTAATATGATTTATTTCAATCTCCTATATTATTGGGCCTCTCTATGAGCTCTCTCAACAGCTAATCCTATCTGCATCTCAAGCATTTGATCGTCAAGGGAAAAGGTTTTAAAAATTGTCAAATGAGGATTCTTCTTTCTTTCCAATACTTCATCCCAATGATGAGAATCTTGAAAAAATAACTCATATTCCCATTTATCATGACTATAAGGCTATGTTGCAGACACTAAATCACAATGTTTGGCAACCAACCCCTTTGGATCATGCCTTCTGAATTGTCCCAATGGGAACCGATATTCTAGGTGACTAGCTACTTCCTACCTAGCATGCTTCAAGTCCTTGTTGAAACAGTGTCTAAGTCTAAAACCATAAGGTATAAAAATGTTTGTATTCACCTTATTAATGAAGCATTAAACCCTTGAAATATCATTTGATATGCTATATCCCCCATAACAAGTTGGTCTGATACACATTTTGGCAAAAGGTTAGGTGTTGTAGTTGCAATAAAATTCCTTGTGTAAGTGAGATCCTCTTGTATGTACCAATTACCGATACAACTTATCAACTTCCTTACATGATCAATCAACTTGGGACATTCTTCTTAGAAAATGATGAAATATAATCATGCTAAGAAATGATCACATTTTTTTTTATATCTCTTTTTGTACATATTCTCCCACAAAACTTGAAAGAACACATGAACTGGAGCTTCCACACTACTATGTCAACTGAGATTGAGTCCTAGAAATAAGTTTGTGGTACACACGACATCTAAAAAATAATAGGCTATTTAAAAGGTAGGAACTATACCATGTATCTATTTTTCCTAGTGAACTCGTTCAATCATAATACCAAGTTGATTAGATAAGATGCCTCCCCAATTAAAAAGTTTTTTAGTGGTAGCCATTTTATATGCCAAAGGGATCCATGCATCTGAAAACCTTGAACAACTCTTTTCTCCATATAAATATATGAGAACCATCAAGTACAAATATGGTTCTCTCAAATTGGTAATAGTATGCCAACCACTAGCTCTATTCACAAACTTCTTATCTTCCTTCCACCAGCTAGCTATAATCTTCCAGACATCATTTTTATCATAAAATTGATGCACAAAATAAGTAATCAGTAGGACATTAGGATTTTGAAACTTGTAGTATTTTTCCAAATGCTCTGCAAAGAAAGAACCTATACAATTACCCTTTCAATTTACAAACATATTGCTATTCAGAATGGTGTGATATATAATCCATGCGATGGCTTTAGAATAAGGAAAGACAGGTGCCCTAGCTACCATAGAATGCGAACGAGATTTCCTAATGTTCATGAAAACATTATCATCTACTTATCTAACCACTAGGTCTCTATGGGGTAGTATTGGCTTTTAACCCTTTTATTGGTCTTTGTCTTTCCTACTCAGGATTCTTTATGGGTTGTTATGATCCTACCTTACTATCATAGATTGACCCTAGTTCAGATTTGATAAGCTCCCAAGAAAATCCCTCTAAAACTATCGGCCCCTCTGGTAGACCAGAAGGCAACACAACACACAAAGTGTGCAGTCTCACCCGAGATAGCTCTATGGGTGGCCGCAATACTCAGGTGTTTGCAACCTAGGAATGAGTGGAGATCTGTGGTTGTACTTTGTAATATTTATTCATTCAGTCTAACATCTAATTATAACAGTCATTCTATTCATGCATGTGGAATACCAAATATAACTAGTTAATTCATTCATCTAACATCCAACTATTAATCAACCATAAAGACGCATACATTCACTCACATAACACAGGTGTTACATTGGTCCATCCCCTCCTAGGATATGTCCACAAAGATTTGGCTCTCAAGATTTTATTATGGTTCAGTAATATATCACGCCGTGTTTGTTTACAATCTTAGGTCTTACTCTCTTCAACGGGCTCCTCGATCCCTGTGAGGCTAACTAGATCGCACCAGGATCCTCAGCCTGCAATCTAACCCTCAGGATCGAGTCGCTCACTGCCTCCCTAGCTCACTAGCTTACTGAGTAGTATATTTATTACAACTTCCTCCTCCTCGGTCAGCCCGCCTCTCGTCCGATCTCTCTATGTTGCCTCTAAGTACTACCTATTTATATCCTTGGTTCATCAACCATTATAATACATTACAAAAACCCTAACCCTAGAATCGTTAGGTCTTCCCTTACACGTGTTTCTTTTCCTTCCAACTGTCCTTTCCTCCTTCCATGCTTCTCTTCCCAAAATATCCTTTTCTCCTTACTAAGCCTGCATCCAACAGGCCCCCAACACTTACATGTGGCTCGTCCCAATCCACCTAAACTTTGTGCACTTCTTCAACATCTCTTACGAGAACCTCAAATTTCTTTGTTAGTTCCCTTGCTTGTGTTTGAGCCTACGCGGTATTTTTTCTAAGTGCGTCCAACACTTGTGTTGTAATCTCCTCACTGATCATCTCTGCGCACTCTGTCTAAGTTTGTGCCATGTTCTTATTTTCCTCTTCTGCATGCATAATGACCTTCGCTACCCACTCTTGGAGAGGTTCCATTTGAGCTTGTCACTCCTTCTTCTATGTCTGTGCAGCTATGAATTTTTCTTCCAGCTTATTCATATCTTGTACTCCTTTGAGGCGCTTAGTGATATGCATCATCTTATGCCTCTACTTGAGGTCATGGATACTTGTGTTTATCTTGTCCTCTTCCTAGTCCCACTGTTGRACCTGCTAATMTTCCTCCAGCTTTGTCCATAGTTGTGATTCTTTATCGAACAAGTTGACAGCTATGCGAACTTGTCRTTCCATTTCCTCCATATGCCCTGCTTCTTCCTTCTTCCTTTGCTCCTTCACCTCCGAGGGAGTGGTAGGGATTAGTTGTTCCCCGAGGTTCTCGATCTCCTGCCTGTATTGATCAATTGTGTGCACAATCTGATCAATTTTTTGCGTCGTCATGAGCTCTGTTGTCTGTGTGCTCTTCGGAATTATGTCATAAGCTACAGCCAATCCCTTCTTGGTCCTATCTGTGCGATCTTTCTCGTCTTTGATCTCGATATTGAACTGCTTGAGCACCAACTCCAATGCTTATATGTTTTCCTTCGTCTATTGCATCTGTGCATGCGCGCGACTGTACCTCCTATGCGACGCTAACTTGTAGTTTATATAACGCCTTGGTTGGTATCTGCCCTATTACCAATTGTATTTGTTTCATATCTTTCAAGGGTGTCTGGCCCACAATTTCATCCATAAGCAGCATGTTGGGTGTAACGTGAAACGTCGAGCTCAGTTGTGTTGCCATCTGGATCCTATCCTACTCGCTCGACCCAGCCTTGGCTTCTGCCTGTGATGTTGTGGGGATTGATTCTATTCCTCTATCAGCCCTTTGTGTTTCTCTGATTTGCTCGAGGAGTTTCCTCATGTCAACCAGCTCTTTCTGGATCATGTCCCTTTAGCGTTGGGCTTCGTCAAAATCCTTTGTTGTTCGGTTCTGGACCATTTGGGCCACGAGGTCTGCATCATCCTTGGTGATTGTATATTCCAGTGGCATTTTGTGCGCCTTATTTTTCTTGCACGCACCCCCTGTTTGTATGATTGGCCTCTTGGTCTAGCCTTGCTACTATTGAGTAGCACTTGATGTGGTCCCCTGTGATGTCTTAGTCTCTTGCTCATGTTCCTGCAGTGCATGGGTGTTGTACTTCTTCCCCGCTTGAGTACCTTTCTTGGACGCACCCCCTTTCTTCTATTGTGTCCGGTTTTGACCTGGATTTGGCTTCTTGGGCATTGTTTTTTCTCTTGTAGGTGTTTGTTCTTGCCCTACATCAGCCTCCTTATCTGCAAACATCTCTTGATTCAGGCTTGGAACCCTTCAGTCATCGTGTCAATCCTTGATGGTCATTTTTATGTCCTCTTCCTTGACATAGTACCGTAGTTGTAGCCATTCCTTTTCGAGATCATTTTGTGCTTGGATCCATACTACATCCTTGGTTGCTTTAAAGTTAGCTATGCCCTGATATTGTGCGACCACTTATGGCATAATCCGCCAAGTGTTGGCAATGCTTTCATGCAGGTCGTTGTAATACCCTGTGAACATGCATGCATTCACACTTTTGTTTTTAGGGTTTGACGTGCTCCCAAATGATAGGTATCATTTTGTGCGACAATGCGTGGATCTCTCCGCAAAGTATGTATACTTAGTCTCCCTCCATACGACGAAGGCGATCAGGATGAGTAGACAGGAATAGTGAATTTTTATCCCTAGGTCCTACGCATCCTTGCGGTCTTCAAGGAACATATTTAACAAGTACTCGACACATCTAAGTACAGTGCCCTCTGCACATTGTTTTGTAGCTAGCTGCGACGACCCCGGTAGGGACTTCCTCCTTGCGGCACTTCCTGAGAAACTTGCACGCCATGAGTTTTGTGGCCATCCTTGTTGTTTTGTCAGTAATGCGCTTAATTATGATTATGCATGACCCTCTTTTTGTACCATACTTCTTCTTCATTTCCTTGGCCAGTGCCTTCTCCTTCGTGTTTTCATCGAGGAACTGTGCAGGTGTCTCCCCCCAAGATGTCAGCCCTGTAATATACCTAATGAGATATACGTCTATCGAGACAGACTCTTCCATCCATAGATATCCTCCATGGGTAACTGCCATCAGTTTCTTGATGTAATTGTTAGCGTCATGGCCCCTTCCAAATTGTAGGATCTCCAACAGGACTAGAATCCCGATGTTGGCCAGTTCGGTTGCCCACTATTTTGGTTGGTTAATTGGTTCATCGAAGTGTCCTATACCCACAGTATCTAGGTAAACTTACTTTGCAAACTCTGGAAACTTGTCTATGTCGGTCACATCATGATCCAAGTACTTTATTTTTTCTACGTGGCCTAACAAGTTAGCCGCGACACGCACCCCTTTTGGAATGCGCGGTAATACTATGGTTTTGGTAGCCTGCATGTGCGATGATCTTGATATCGGTTTCTTTCCCTTCTGTTGCGGTGGCTGACTCGAGGTTTCAGCCTCCATTGTTCTCTCTTCTACATACACCTCTAACCAGCCGGTGACATCTTCTACTATGCCCTCCTATGGCTGCTCCAACGCGGTTGTGTGTGACCTTTCTGGTGCATCCATTTTTATATGGTTTGGGGCCATCCCATTAACCCTTGGGACTTCTTCAAGTTTTTCAGAGCGCGAAGGATTTTCTGCATCCTGAGCCTGCTAGCTCTGTCCTACTTCTGGCATATCGATATTGATGTCTATTGTTGTTGTCTGTTGGGTTTCCTCCACCACTGGTGTGGGGCTTCTTGGTTCCATTTGGGTGATGAGATTTCTTCCAAGTTGACTAATTTCTTAGGCTGAGGTGGTTGTTGTTCGCTTCCCTATGGTTGTTGAGGTGCTCTGAGGTTGCTTCGAGGTCATCTGTAGGCCTGGCTCGACGCTCCTAGCTTGGGTGGTGACATGGTGGTAAAAATGTTCTCCGTCGATCTTAGTTGGCTCTATAACTTCTGCAAACTTTCTCTCTGCTCTATATGCTATGTCGCTCTATGATTTTCTCAATTTCACAATAATCCTCGCGTGCTTGCCTTATATAGGAAACGTGTGAAACTTCTCGGAGACATTACCAAAGTTGTGTTTTGAATGAACTAGCGCTTCCCACATACTGGCCATTGAATTCCCTTGATGTCGCCAATTGGCGTGATTAATGCGGTGTCCTGTCAATCATTCTTGTCATTCAATTTTGATAGTCGTCGTCAGTTGGCACCTATTTTTTGTACCCACCATTTTCATTGTTTCTGCCTTCTAGTGACCATTGATCCTTTCCATGTTGTGCTAATGTTTCTGAGTGTGTGTGAACATTCTATTTTCTATGTGCTACCCCTTTGTTTCTATCTTTTGATGTCCGGCGCAGTAACCCCTCTGTTGTTGTGCTTAGTTTTTTTTGTTTTTTTTTTCAAGTGCTAGGAGGTCGACTGTCCCTATACAGCTTCAGTCGACTCCCATTGATCATCCCTCTGAGTTTTGTTCCTCCTAAATCCTTCAGTTGGA
>SNQJ01S0050629.1:2035-17951 GCA_010110895.2 Picea sitchensis
AGACTCTAATGTTTGGTTTTGAATGGCCTTGAAGAGTTTCCTCTCCAACCTAATCCAAGGCCCTAGTCCTGAACTAGTTTGTGAACCCTACAAACATAAAAGTCTAGTAGATTTTAAAATTAGCGTTTCTTTTATGGATTTATCTTACATCAAGGGGTATGAGGGTGAAACTGATGATGTGTAAAAGACAAAAGAAAAAATGAATGAAAAAACTGGAAACAAAAAACTTTTACGAAATGCAAAATTTCAACAACTTTTCACAAAGAAAGATTTTTAATTTTTCTAAGATTTTGGACAGCAAACTCAAAGGAATTTCGCACGACTACGAGCTACTTATGATCTAAGTGAACTGCAAAAAACTTACGAAATAAAAGAGTTTTCCCTATCTAATGATGCAGAAACACACTCTTCAACCAAAGAAGAAAATGAAAAGAGATTTATTTATTTATTTAAGTGCTAGTAAAGCAAGAAAGGGAAAATACCGACAAGAAAAAAACCAAGAAAAACAATTATGGCTTAAAACGTAGATAAAAAAGAATCAGATTAAAGAATCACACAAAGGAAATTGAAAAAACCATGACTCTCACGCTTGTCTAAAAACCATAAAACAATTTTTTTTCTTTAATTTGTTTTTTTTTTTTTGTCAACTTTTAACTGAGAAAAAGAAGGCTAAGGGTAAGATGAAGCCTAAGCTACTGACCATTCAAACATACATTCAAACACCTGAGAGGAATACTTCTTATCAAAGGAGGGGATGACTGCCCCACCCTGAACAAAAAGTAGCCTGTACATGCACGCGACTGTCACTTAAACAACGCGCATGCAAACGAGTGTTGAACAAAGACAGAGAGCGTGTACACGTGGGATGACCTTGTACATGCCACGTGTATATCTAAATTCTAAGGAAAAATATGAAAACAGGCATTCCAGACCAGGAAGAGGCCTTTGGTATTGATAACTAGGATCTCTTGAAGGCTTGGATACTCTTTCTAACAGAAAAAACAAATAATGCAAGGAAAAATAATAAAGCAAAAAAATGCAATCTGAGATAGGACTGTTAACAAGCAAGAATCAAACAGGATTCCAGAAAACCCCCTGAGAATGTGTGATTCTGATAGGGAAGAGGAGGACTGCCTCTAAGGTTCTCTGAACTCCTACATGCTACTACTATCTCTACAGCTAGCGTTCAGACGCGGGCTGTCAGAGGATAGAGCACGGGTACACGCATTCAGGCCTTCTTCAGGCCGCATGTACCACTGTGTGTCCTAAAAAATACAGCCAAGCAAAAGTCAGGGAAAGCTGGTATGGAAAACCAAACTCCCTGCTAGCTCAGAATTTACATAAAAAGAAAAGACAAGCAAAGAAAAAACAGAAAACCTAGTCTTTAAACTACACAAAAACTTAAATAAATCCAGGAACCCTAAAGAGTATTCTCCCCACTATGGTCGCCAATTCTGTTGTTGGAAAAAACACCCTACGGACTAGCAAATTAGGGTCAGACTTTGCATGTAGATTTGACCGAATAGAAACTACTTTTTTACCTACATCCCAAGATTTAAATCCCTTTTTCTTGGTAAATGCATGGAAAAGGACCACCTACCTTATTACCGACATTCGATGTCGATCCTCCGTTGTGCTTGACTACTTCCTCGCAATGCTCCTTCCAAAGATGACCTGCACTCAAGACAAACAACAACTATGCATGCACGCTACTTCTATACTCAAGGTTTAGAAATCAAACATAAACTAATCAAACCATAGACAATTTATAATTTGGGACTGGAAAAGCATTCTTTTTATTACTTAAAGTGAATCAACTTACAAAAGCTGAGACCGGACACCGCTCCTTGAACCTGATCCTGGGCTCCTCTTCTTCTGTCCTTCAACTGCTTTGCGTTAAATATCCTTTGGCATGAGGAAAGGCTAAAGGGTTGGGACAATGGAATACATAAATGGGCAGAGTTTCTTCGCTATATTTTTTCCTCTTCCAAATGGTACCCCTACCCCTTCTTTTATAGGATAGAAGGAGCTAGGATTTTGGACAAACCCTTGGCCATGCATGGCCGGGAGTTTCAGTTATCTCACCCATAGCTTTTTGTTCCGTCGGAAACTTTCCTTTTTTCGTGCTTTTCTAGGTACACGTGAGCTGTTGTGAGTCATCCAGCATGTACACGTATGCAGTAATGGGTTAGGGCACGTGGGCCTTTACACAAGAGGATTTTCAAAGAGTTGTTCAACAGAGTTTTGGCAAAGAAGGGATGTGAGTTAGCCTGATGCCAGGTAAGCATGTGTGGTGCAATTTAGGGTTATACCAAACTCTATTATCCCATGGAGAAAATTTGAGATTTGAATCCCATGCTTTCTTTTTGTCGTCTAGCAGTCATTTGATGATCTTTATCAAGATGTTTTTAGAGGATTCTACTAACCCATTTCCTTGGGGATAGTAGGGGGTAGAGTGAATCAATGCAATTCATAACTTCTCACAAAACTTGATCAATGGTTCATCCTTGAAGGATGCAAAATTATCAGTGACGATTCTATTTGGACAACCAAACCTTTCCATAATATCTTCAAGAAAACCAATGATCACCTTGTGAGAGGCACTCCTTGTGGGGATAGATTCTATCCATTTTGTGAAATAAATTTTTGCAGTTAAGATCCACCTATGCTGACCACTTGAAGGAGGGTGAATCTCCCCAATAAAGTCCAAGTCCCACTGCTGAAAAGGTCATGAAGCTACTACAGGATTCAATGGAAGAGACTTGAGCTGTTGCTTCCTAGAGAATTTCTGACATTTGACACAAGCCCTGATCTAGTGAACAGAGTAGGCCATAAGTACCCATCCCTAAGAATTTTGTACGTTGTGGTTCTCCAGAAGTGATGTCCCCCACATAGGCTGTCATGAAAATCAAACATAATATTTTGGACCTCCTGTGGGTCTAAACATCTCAAAAGCACTCCTAGAGGGTCTTTCCAATACAAATCCTGGTCGATAAGGCAATATCTAATCTCTTTGAGCTTTAAAGTTCTTGCCTTTCTCTTCCTCATTCCATATAGAGGTTGCAACATTTGCAGAAAATAAATGATATCTTTGTACCTAGAACATTTTGCCAATGGGGGGCTATCCTGAGGGCTTGTATTAGAAACTTTAGCCTGCTGATTTTCTGAGCAAGTGTTGATGAAGTTAACTTCCAAATATTTACAATTAGATTCAACCAACAGCTTGCCTAAGCCTTTTCCTTTGACTATCTTGGTGGGTTTTATTTCCAGATCAAATTCAAGGATTCTTGGAATCCACTTGCTCCTCCTCCCATCTATGTCAGGCTGGATCAGGATGTCCTTCACAGCAGTGGAAGGAACATATGCAATGATCTTCGAATACAGAACATAGACTCTAAATGCTTTGAGGGATTTCACCAAGGCATAGTCCTGCTTCTCCATGATGTCATATATGACCTCTGCGTCTCTTAGTGCTCTGCTGAAAAAAGAAATAGGCTACTCCAACCCTGCATCATTCATTTGTAATAAAACAATGACCATTTTATCAAATGAAGAAAAGGAAAAAAATCAAAAAATCCTTGGAATAATCAGAACTGATTAACACAGGTGCTTCAGTCAGTTCCTTCTTGATTTGGTTGAAGGATTCTTTGGACTCAACAGTACATTTTACTTCATTCCCTTTCATAAGCATGGTTGTGATATGCTTCACCAATTCAAAAAAATTTGAAACAAACCTTCTTAGAAAATTTATTTTTCCCAGTAAGGATTGAACTTATTTCTTGGATCTAGGAAGTGATAAGGCTTAAATAGCTTCTACCCTTCTTGAATCAATCCTGAACCCCCTAGCTAATACAATGTTTCCCAACAATTTTCCTTCCTACATGGAAAATAAAGACTTCTTGGGATTTAGGGAGAGACCAAACCTTCTTCATCTTGAGAAGACCTTTCTTAGATGTTGACAATGTTCTTTATCAGATTTGGAGAATATTGTTATGTCATCTAGACAGATGACCACAAATTTCTCTCTTTCTCCATTGAAGGTGATGCCCATTGCTCGTTGGAAGGTTGCTCCTGTGTTCATCAATCCAAAGGGAAATTTGGCATACATGAATGTGCCCCAAGGAGTGGTTAAGGATGTATTTTGTCTGTCTTCAGGCAAGACAAAGATCTGATTGTAGCCAGAAAATCCATCAATCATGGAGATCCTGAACGCACCTGTCACCCTCTACAATATGTTCTCCATTTTCAACAATGTGTAATTGTTCTTATTGGAGCTTCTGTTTAGGTTTGTGAAATCAACACAGATTCTGATTTCTCCACTCTTCTTTCTCACTGGTACCAAGTTGGCTGCCCATTCATAATATCTCAAAGGGAAAATGATTTGGGAATCCACCAACTTCTTTACCTCCCTTTCCATGATAGGCAACAACATAGTATTTATTTTTCTTAATTTATGCCTAAATGGTTTGGCTTCCTCTTTCAATGGCATATTATGGTCAATGATGATTGTGTCGTATGTTCTAAGGTCTTCATAGGTCTAGGAAAACACATCAACGAATTCTTTTAATAGCTCAATATACTCGTCCCACTTCTCCCTTTACAAGTTGCTTGACAACTTGACAAAATTTGGATCCTCCTCTGTACCAATATTTCATTCAGCTACATCAACATCCTCAGCTGGGCCTTTAAACTTTACTGCCACATCGTTCCCATCGAAAAATATTTCTAAAGGAACTAGTCCTTTTGGAATGTGGTTGTTGGGAAGATGAAAAATATGGTGATTAGCAAACTTATTTAAAAATACATCACTGTGAGGGTCACCTTCAGAATCATGATCCTTATCAATGTGTAATGCAAAGAACTCATCAACAAACTCAAGAAATTTTCTGATCTCAAGATCATCCTCGAACACCTTCCAATGCTTGATATTGTCAGGTATAGAGGGCCTTTATCTTACCTCAACATCATACTCAATCTTAGGTGGCAATGGGATTTCAAAATGGATCGCTGAGACAACCAAAGAATCAACCATAGTATTCTCCTCTCTTGGAATAAATGAAATGCTGAAAGCTAAGAATAAATTGTCAATTAGGTCCCACACCGCATTTATGTAAGTCTTAAGCCTAGGTTAATTGGCTTGATAAATATTTTTGAGCTGATGAAGAACTAGTTCAACATCTCCAAATACTTATAGCTCTTCAATCCCCATGACTTTCGCAGCCCTTAAACCCAAAGCAAGAGCCTCATACTCTGCCACATTGTTGGTAGCTTCAAATTCTAGTTTATAGGACAAAGGTATAGCTTCTTGAAAAGGTGACACAAAAACCACTCCAGAACCAACCCCTTCCTTAGAAGAGGCTCCGTCGAAGAACATCTTCCACACGGAAGTAGTTGGAGGAGGTATTTCAGGAAAATAAATGGGCTTCTTTCTTATTCAAAGAAACATCTATGAGCTGCAATATGTTGGATCCTAGGTTAGTGTTCAAAGAAATAATAGGATGGTTGATGGGGTTTTCTTCATCACTGATGATGTATGTGAGTTGCGCTTCCCTGTAAATTCTCCTTTGTTCACCCTCGAACACAGGAATGGTGGCGTATGAAAGGTCCATCTGCAAGGTTCTCCCCAGTCTCTTTATCCAAGATCTAGATAGAAGCATTCCAAACTTAGGGGGACCATCAGCCACTATGATTTCCATGAATATGATCTTCATTGGCAACTGGAACAGGGTCATGAAAACGTCTTTTATAACCCCAAGGTACTTCGCCTTTCTGGAATCGAAAGAATACAGGTCGTGGTAGGTTTTTGTGACTTCCAACTCAAGTTCTTCCATGACAATATTAGGCATAAGATTGTGGGATTCTCCTAAATCCATTAAGCAGTTACGCAACACCTTATCATGGTTTTTCAATGAAGTGTATAAGGGACGGGGGAGGAATTATCTCTATATTCTACCAAAGGTCCCAATATGACAACTGACTTTTCATCTTGCAAATTGACTAAGTCTGTGGACTAAGATGTAGGTTCAGGCTGCAATAGTTTAAAGAGGCTCTTTTTGAAATATTCATGCTTGACCAGTTCAAAAAGGGGGATAGAGATTTTAATCTTTTGGATTTCATGGTCAAAATTTAAAAAGGGAGGGGGCTTCCGAATCTCCTTCACTTCTGGGACGAGACCTTTGACCATTGGTGTGGGTTTTTGTACCTCCTTTTCTTTGCTACTATTCGCCACATTTTTGGTGAGATTTTTTTCTCTGGTGGGATGATCATGAACATTAGGCTTTCCTTATTTAATCTTAGACCTGAGGTTATACTTGTTTGTGTTTCTACTGGTCTTTTCCCCCTTTCTCAAATCATTTAATTGACTATCCATGAGAGACTCTTCATATCTAGTTTGGGTTAAATGAGGAAATGAGGAGGTGTCCCCAAGACAATTAATTTCAGGGTCAAGCTCTTCCTCCTCTCCTTCTTCGTCAGTAACAAGGTTATTTTGGAGAGAAGCCTAAAATTTTTGGTCATCTCTGTCTCTGGTTATTTGATCTCTTTGGATGATTTGGGGGGTGTTGGTTGGTCTTTTGAACCTACTGCTATTCTTATTACTTTTGGAATTTCTATAGCCCTTCCTTCCTTCTAATTTGAACTTTTCCATTCTAGCAGAGAGTCACTTTAGTAGCTTGGTCATTTCATATGTTTGAGAGGGGGAAACAGAGGAACTTGACGCTAGAGTTTCATACCTACCCTTTCCTCTGTCTCTATCATATTTACCCCTAATTTTTCCAGTTGCCAATCTGTTGGATTCTACTTCAAGGGCCACATCTTTCATATGAGCCAAGGACATAGCTCTCCTTTCTCTCAACAGGAGGAAAAAATCAGGGTTGAAAGCACTAACATAATTCATCTTGGAATTTTTTTTGGTAGGCTTAACTTCAACGAGAATATTTTTATACATCTTATTAAATCTCTTTGAGAAGTGTGAAACAAAATCCCCCTCTTCTCTTTTAAGAGCCCCAAATTCTGTAATATAATAAAGGAGATTTTTTTTATTTCCCCAATGTAATAATAAGGAGTCATCCAGAGAAGCAATCTCGTCAATAGATTCAGGATGAAAGTCCTTAAAACAATCCATGGCATCGCCATCAAGACTCTGCACAAAAAATCTCATCCACACATCTTCATTTTTGATGGCTTGAATCTCTGCAAATCTATAAAAGGATGAAAGGTGCTCTTCTGCAGTAACGTCTCCTTCCGTTGTGAATTGGGGCATGTACTTAAGATAATCTATGGCTGGGAGAAAATTCATAGGCTGAGGTAAAACTAGGGGAGCGTATCTAGCAGCTAATATCTCAACCATCTTCTTCCTAGGAGGATTAACACCTGCCATTTGGACGTGAACTGGAGGATAACCATGAGGAGATGGAGTTCGGGTGGGGGATATTGGAGGTGTGCTTCTTGGAACAAATGGAAACAAATGAGGATCTTGAGAAAAGGCCTCAGGGCTCAAGGGAATGGAGGTTTCCCTCTCTATAAAAGAAACAATTGTAATAGGAGGAGGAGTAGTGAAACTAGGAGAGGGAAAATCAATAGGAAAGCTCCCAGAATTTAAACTTCTAGAAGCTCGAATAGATGGTGTAATAGGAAAATGAGAAACACCTACTGGAGTTGCTATAAGAGGATAGTGAAAATCATCAGAATTACCTGGTTCAACAACAAAAGTACCTTCCTGAAGGGTCTCTCATCTTTTGATAATTTTCTCTGGGTCAAATTCAGGTGTTGCTAAAGGAAGCTGTGGATTAGACCTCATATGTATGCCTATGGAAGCCACAACTAAAACTATGGAGTTGTAACAGTGGAGTCGCCAGGTGCACAGTTGCAATATTTAATTTATTGAGTTCTGATGCACCTCCAAAGTCAGTGGAATTTGTCGTTCAATCCTGGAAAACATTCAATTCGTCCCCGACAACGACGCCAGAAATGTTAGCACTAGAAGTCACCTCTTCATTGCGGCAGAGGTAAGACCATTACCCATTAGTTTATATGTCATGGTTGATGGATTTAAAGAGGTCAAATGGGGTAGACTCGAGTGAATATTGTTTTAACTCAGAAAACCTAGACTAGCATGCGTAAGTAATGAGGTTTGGAATTAACTTCAGCCAGTAAGTTGGAGTAAGGGTGAGTAGAGGGAATACTTTGGTGATTAGAGTGTAGAGTCCTGTCGCAGACATCGGGTCTTCCAGCAACCTAAGGAGGAAAAACTCAAGCACAAGATCTTCTTGAATTCAAATCTCAAAGAAACTAAAAGGAATTATAACAACATTATGATCAAACATTCATCATAATACAATCACAATAATTCATGTGAATCAACCACTTATGAAACCTTTCAATATGAGAGGGAAACAAGAGGGAGCAAGAAATATGATTGTCATTAAACAGGAAATCTCATACTACAATGCATAACCAGAGAACCAGAAGCTTCATTTAAAATTGTACAATACGGGAGATTTGCTCTACCATCGACCATAACAAAATATAAAAACTGAGTTTTTATACTCAGAACAGTTGCCACCACTAGGAGTGTGACCTGGACACTACAATCAAAGCCTTATGTCTACATCTTCTTTTGTTAAATGCAATCTCATATCAGTATGGGCTTTGTAGGAAAATTTGTTGACATGGGAACTTTGGGCAGAAAGTCTGCCTCCATGGATAGTTCTTCCATGATTTCCATTTATGTGGTGAAACAAGGTTTCAACCACCTTCCCCCACTACCATTAAATACTTTCATCAGTATCAGGACAGAGTCTGACATCCATGAATTCTCCCAGTGATCCTCATGATTTCTTCCAATCGATCCCAATGCATTGAAACCATGAATATCCTTTCCTAAGACCATCGTAGACGCTTCCAGCCTTTGGCGTAACCTCCTCCATCGTTCCATGTGACCTCGGTCCATGACCTGAGGCTCCCTTATGAAATTTTGGGATTTCGCATTTTGAGAATTTTCAGTCCCCTTAATTTCACATATTTCGACGCTTGATCCCGCGAAATAGACCATCTAGATCGACAATTGGATCCACTTTGAATTTTACGGCCACAATCATTTCCTTGAAAAATCTCATCTGCCCGTTGTTCAACAGGCACTTTCCCTTTCTTCATGGCCGTGCTTCCATATGACCACAGGCCGTGATCGCGGGCCCAACTCCCAAGCGCGTCACAATTTCTCATTTCATGAACTCACGTCCTACTCTATACTAAAATATTTGAGTCACAAAATCGCAATCCCTCGGATTGGGTGACACATGTCCCTTTTCATTGGATGACCCAGATGGATATCGACATTTCGAGACCTCGAGCCATCGGGACTTTGAGACTCTGGGCATTGGCCTTTGTCACTTCAGTTTTGCCCAAATGACTTCCTCCGAGGTTCAGATATGGTGCCACACATCCTGCTGGATTGGATGACTCCTACTGATTTTGGGTTTTGGGGATTCATATATTTTACAAATAACTTCAACAATGTTCCAAACTCCCAATTCCCGCGCTTATAATTTGTCGTTGATCTCTGAAATTCAAAATGAAATTTTCTCTACCAAACTGAACTTGCTCGCTCACTTGATTCAAGTCCATATCATACCACTCTAAGTGTTGTTCTTTGTGCTTATGGGTGCAACCTCTGTAAAACATACTTGGATCAATAAATGAGGGCTCAGGAAGGAAAAAGGATCAGTGACAGAGACAAGGACAGAGAAGTGATTGAATTTAGAGAAAATAGAAAGGCTTAGGGTTGAAACCTCTCAATAAAGAAAAAATAAGAAAACTATAATCCGAAAGGGAAGAACCTTACGATTGGGTCTGCAAAAGGAGGAGAGACAGGAAATATTACAGACTTAGGCAAAAACCCCAAATTCACAAGTCTCTAACAAGTTTATGTGATAACACAATCAACATCCTCTCTAGGGAAGATCCTAAAAATCCAATAACCATATCTCATGTAGATTTTCCCAACTGTACGTGACCTCCTTTTCTATATTCCACGTATGTATGTGCCTTCCTCCACTACATCCTATGTATCTATGCGACTTTCTCCACTACAACCCGTCTACACCTCAAAAACTAGGGTTTTTCTCAAATTATGCAACTCCAAAACTTCTTCCTTCAAACCTCCTTTTCTTCCTTAGACTTGCATAACTTCAGATGTATCAATGAGTACCTACAATAATACTTTCAAAAAATAATAGATATTCAATTCACTCAATCGGTGCTAATAGGAGAACCTTAAGTTCTCTTATTTATACTCTCCAAGTAGCTTCCTCTAGTGGTTATCTTTTAACTACTTTACCCAACTTCCTTCTTTTAGGGATAACCCACTTCTAACTACTTTGTCCATATAAAACCACTTTATCCACAAATAGTAAACTCGCCACTTCTAGTTGCAACTAATTTATTTTTAATTATTTTATTTTTTCAACAACTTAACTCATGATTAACTCCTAGTTACGACCACTTTCACTAGTAACCTTCTAGGAGCTTCTAAAATAAATCGACTTCTTCAACATTCTATGGGATTATAGATAACTCATGAGGGTTCTCCAAATTTACAAGTCCATAAATATCTAACCATGAGGAGTCATGTGACATTCCACATATCATCGAAAATGGTATGACATGTATTATCCATATAGAATAATCTTACATGCATATACATTGATCTTCATTACATTATTCCTCAACCAAATTTCGGTTCCTTACCCATACCTCTGGAGCTAATGGAATGTGATACCAGACATACTCAAGGGTTGACATCAATCTACAATATCACTCTCCAAGGGTTGACATCAATGATAACCAACTATCCAAATCAACTGTCCATCAATCTAAACCAATTGTCTGACGTATATTTTTCTGAATATCTTTCCTTAAAGAGACCATTTCTGCTTCCATTCTAACTGAATTATATGTATTTCCTCAATTATTTTTTCTTCTTTTATTTGAATATTTAGACTTATGATCATCTTCTCTAGTTCTTCAGAGTTGGAATTCTGAGACCCCTCTTTCATTTTTAACACTTCCTTGAGTGACTATTTTTTTTTTCTTTCGTTCCCAAGTTCTTGTAATGCACTGATTATCTCTTCTATGAGATTTAATTCACCTTCTTATTTGGAGTCATATTCTATTTCCATTAAGAGTAATCTTTCTAAACCACTTTCATTGTCATTATCCTCCTCGTCTGATGAGGAAATGTCCTCCTTTGAGTAGAAACTTTTATTGAAGAATTTCCTTTTCTTTCTTCTCTTGTTTCCATTTTTATATTTTATTTTCCCTTTTTGAATCTTCTTCTTCATCACTATATTTATTCTTATGAGGACATTTAGAATAAAAATGACCAATACCACCACAATTAAAAAATTTCAATGGAGGAAAACCTTTATATTTTATGGTTCCTTTCTGTAATTTTCTTACAAAGTTATCCATCTCTTCATATTCATGTGAATCATCACTTCAACTGCAACCTGGTTTTGACTTTTTCTTGATCTTCTTCTTTGTCTTCTTGGATTCCTTGAAATTTGTTTCCTTCATGAATAGGTTCTCATGTTGTGTTCTCATTTCATAGGCTTTAAATATTCCATGTAGCTCATCCATGCTCAATGTACTGAGATATAATATTTCTTATAGGGATGATATTTTAGGATCAAATATCAAAGGAAGAGACCTCAATACCTTTTCACCAAGCATTGATTCATCAAATTATACTCCCAATCGCTTAATAGTTTTAATTATTTTGTCAACTCATAAAAGATAGGCTACAATGTCTTCATATTCCTTCATCTTAAATTGTTCAAGCTTAGCTATGAAAATTTGAATCTTAGCTCCCTTAACCTTGGAATCTCATTCATAAATATTTTGGAGTTTATCCCAAATATCCTTTGCACTGTCACAATGAATAACCTTGAAAAATATTGGATCAACTAGACTGCTTAGAATGGTACCCTTAACCTTTGAGTTTTTTTCATTGAGTTTCTTTCCATCTCTGTCGATTGGGCGAGTGGCTGTTGTTGTATACCCATATACTACTAATTTCCAAACTTCAAATCCTTGTGCCTATAAAATGGTTTTCATACTTTTATTCCATAAGGTATAGTTATGACTGTCAAACATTAGTTCTCTCATCTTGGCGTATTCCATGATCTCCTTCCAATGGTTAGATTGCTTCTTGAAGGACCAACTCTAATACCAATTGTTGGAATATTGAGAGGGGCGTGAATTAGTATGAGCACATTGAGTACTTTTAATCACAATATAAAATGTCCAATAAATATCATGAGAATTCAATATATCATCAACACCATAATTCAATGCATAAACATCACATAGACACAATGTGGGAGAACACCACACAATTATTTACTTATTTATCAAAGAGTACATTCATTAGAAGCACCAAATTCCCATTTCTCTAGCTACAAATGGAAGGAGGCTCCAACCCCCTATTTATAGACTTCAACTTGAAGGACGCTCCAACTCCCTAATTTACCAGCTCCAACTAAAATTAGGCTACAACCCCCTTTCCTTGACTTGTCCAACCACCCTAAAATATAAATGTAGACCACTCTGTCACTACCTATATCACATTGTAACTGATGACCTATTATTGATGTTATTTCTAATACCTTTGTTACTACTATTAATTTTGATATTTCATCAAGAGCACAACCACACTTACCTCATACCAAGATCCACAAGAGAGTTATCCAAAACAAATTATTATGAATCTCTAAGGCATACATGTTCATTATATATTCATAATACAAACCCTAACATACACAAGAAGACATACCTTCAACTTGTAGATGACCTGATTTTTGGATCCCTAATCTTCAACAATGGTTCCTCACAAGTCTGAGACCCTTACATTGTCTACTCGCGAATGTCTATTCTTTTCCTCACTACAGTCCATGGATGTCTGTGATTTTTCTCCTGAAACCCACAAATTTACTCAAAGAATCCCTATCTAGAACTTCTTCTCTGTATGCTCAGCTCCTGCAAAATTATTCCTTCATTGGAATTTGTTGACTTTGACTCACTGCCTCATATCTACCAATTTGTATTCACATAAGTGATTTTCCAATTGACTATTCTCTTTGTTTTAATGAGGATATCATGATGACATGAAACTGAAATGCAACTTGTTAAATTTTGTTTACAACTCCTTTACCTTGACATACAACTTGTTAAATTTAGTTTACAGTTACTTCAACATGAAACTAACACACAACTTGTTAATTTATATTTACAATTCCTTTACCTTGACATGCAACTTGTTAAATTTAGTTTACAGTTACTTGAACATGCAACTGACATGCAAATTTTTAACTTTTTTTTACAACTAATTGACTTTGACTTGCAACTTGTTAACTTTATGTTCAAGGGTTGACATCAATGACAACCAATATTTCAACAATTCAATGACAACCAATATTTCAACGAATAATATTTTGAGCAATTAATCTAAACAATTAATATAAAAAATTAATCTTTCAACAATTAATCTTTCAATAATTAATCATTCAACAATTATATCCAGCTGGATAGAAAAAGAAAAATCAATCGAGGTAGACTTAACATAACAATAAAGAGAATGGTTGAAAGAAGCAAGAAAATCCCAAATGGTAACAGATCAAGCAACTAGGTACCTCAACAAAATAAAAGAGAAAACTGAAGAAATGAAGAAAACTCTCGACCCAAAGTCAACCTTGGTACATGAAGAATACCTAACAGATAAGTTAGAATTTCTGGGGAAAATTACGACAATGGAGATAGAAGAACAAAATTTAGTTGAGGAATGGTGAATGTTCTCCAAACACTTTTTGCATTTGTCTCTGACCATTTATCAAACAACATTTGAAATCTTACCATAGGCTCCTATAGAGCAGTCAGAGGCATTATCAACTGACCAAAAAAAATATTTGTTTTTCAATCCTCACCTTCTCAATTGAACATGATAACTACCAATCATCAATATAGAACCCCAGAGATCATCTTTGAAGGGTCTGAGGATTCACATAATCTAGAAAAAATAATTGTAACGACCCTGTTGTTATGACTACAAACGACGCAAATTTATTTATTTTTCAGATGGAAGGAAATCAAGGACAACAAGCCATCTACACAACTTGACGACGAACACATCTTACGCATTCAGCAAACAGACAAACAATGACCTTGCATATTATCACATCATGAAATCAGATGGACAAGTGACACAAGGGACAATACAAATGACTACCCGCCTGACATAAGCAAGACAACACCTACCAACTAAAGGAAAACATCAACCACCCGACATAACGACTTCAACAACCAGTAACTAGAAACCTTGACGACGCACAACCAACACAGTGAGGCATTACATAATCAAGTACCAATATCAATTAAAACTAACAATGCCCACAGCGGGAAGCATAGACTCTGGCCAGGTTATCATTCACCTCTATCCATTAGGTCACGTAATGAGCTCCTCATAAGGAATAAGGCCGTCACCAGGCGATAGGTGTGACACGACACATCTATACCAATAACCCAGAAGGATTCAACGTGCTAGGAGACCGAATGCACTGTCGAACCACATGATGACTAACCCAAGCCCCAATCGACAAGTCCACAAGACGTGAGGAAACCTGACGACTATGACATTCCTACAACAAATTAAATTCTTGTGTAATGAATTATATTTTAACATACGACACTCTATACACCTTAAAATAACCATAATCAAACAATTATCTTAGTGTAACTATCTTCCAATTACAACATCAGATGAGTAATTTCCTAAAGAGGAATTCACTATATTTCAACTGAACAAATAGGAACCATGCCTTTTAAAACAATATAAGACCACCCCCCCCCTTTTTTTTAAAACTGAAAAGGCTATCTTTTACACTGAAACATTATATGAGATTGGTGTCTACTAGATCATTGTTAACATCATATGAAGGGTTGTCTAACATATTCCATCATTCACCTAAAAGAAAAAAATTGACATTACACATACAACGTTGTCTTTCATAACTATACATTTAAGGGCATCGCTAACTAACAGATAAAAACACAATATACAAGATGAATTACTCGTTGTGTGAATACATGCTGAAGATGCAGTCTAAACATGTACTAAAAACAAACTCTATTAAATCGCTATCAAAGGTAAAAACATAGTATATTTTACCAAGGATGCAAACATTATATTTGTGAATTGCAGAGTAAATACATGGTAAAGATGGCTTAAATATATGTATGAATTCACTATCTAATATATTCAATTCGGTGTCTATAATTTTATGTCACTCAATATAATCGTTGGCTATTTTATTTATCTAAATAATCGTTTCCTAAAAACTATAGCATGGATATCACTAATATGCATTATTTATGTCTATTAAGTATTTTTGTCATCTAAATACATGTGCTGTCATTTAAATAAATCGCTATATCATCTATCGCTATAAACATACAAAAATACAATATATCAAAGGTTTTCTTCACAATCTACAACTATATTGACATCGCTGCAATCAATATATCGCTATCAATGATACACCTATATTGCTATCCATGAATGCTAAAAATCGTTGTCACTAAATTTGAAACCAACATAATAAAATGTTAAGGTCCTAACCCGCACATAGGTAGATCAATGTATTCGGATGTAATAAAGGTCAATATTAATAAGACCTTTCAATAAAATAGAATAAGGAGGATGTAAGAAGACCTAATAGAATCTTCCTCTTCTAGAAGGATCTTCCTCTAGATGCTTCTTTTTAGTATAAATAGGAGTCGAGGGTATGAGAACCCTAGCTTGGAGATTATTGTAATAGAGCGCTGCTCAATTGGAGGTTGCCCCCTCGAAGAGGCCTGTGAACAT
>SNQJ01S0050629.1:23533-42626 GCA_010110895.2 Picea sitchensis
CCCTCGAAGAGGCCTGTGAACATTGCTATCAGATTCAAAGTGCTATTTCTGTTGCTATTTCGTGAATCATTTCTGTGTATTGTGAAGATTATGCTGGATATTTTACTGTTATTCTATTATTTCTAGCATTTCGTTTCTGTTCTGCCTATTTTATATATCTGGTATCTTGCATAAAATCACTATCTTTTAACGGAAACAATATACTAATTCGCTGTATAAACTTTTGATAAACAGTCGATGTGTAAAATATTGATAATAATTTGTTGTAATAACTATTGATAAATATCCGTTGTATTATTAAAGGTATAAATCGCTACCTACCTTAAACCTCCCCAGACTTGAACAATGTTAATTACTTCACTGTTAATCGTGGGGTAATTTAAACATGAAATAAAATTGTTGTCTAGATAAATTTACTATCTTAAATATAAAATTGAAGACTATAATCACATATTTGCTTAAAATAATTCACATGTAATTAAATCACACAGATTGAATCATTGTCAATAATCAACACATTCATTCCATATTACCAACACTGAGATTTACCATTTAAGAAAATGCAGAGGTGATATAAAAACGCAGAGGGTATTGAGTTGATCGTGGAGAGAAAAGATAAACAATACACAGAGGTATTCAATCAGAAGAAGGCACAAGACAATCAGTCAACTAGGAACAATCAATGTAGAGATAAGAAAGGGGTAAAGAACTTGGCAAAATTATCCTTCGCTCATCATCCATGCACAAAAAAGCAGGGAATTATAATCTATAGGTCTATAAACAACGAAGTGATGATTGTCAATTCAACTCTTGGACGACTTCTTAGGCATGGACTGATGATATAGGGATAAAGATGGAAGATAAAGCACATTCTCTTCATAATAATCAATAAAAAAAAATAGAACAGTCATAGCAATTAGGGTTTGGGTTGCCATGGAAATAAATTCAAATGCAGTGAGTGTAAAGATATGATGACTTTAAGTTCTCGATTAAAAATGTTGAGTAAAACACATTTATTTACATAATATAAGTACAGTAATGAAAGAGAAAGAAAGATATTAATCTACCATTCAAAATAAACGCATGTGTACCATATCCCAAACCGATCGCTCCGAGTCATTGTCTCGCATGCGCTCTTTCCATCTCCTGCTTGTCGACCGATGTGACTTCACCGATACCTCCTAGCCAACACTAGGGGTACTCTTCTTCCACCAGAGCCCCCTAAGCCACAAAGGGGCCACGCACACTAAACTAGAGAGAAGCTAGCACCCAGCTTGCCTCACAAGGTCGATCTACCACTCGTTACTTGAGCTGGGTATCCCAACTCTCACAAGATAAGTCAGTCAAGACAAAAATTCTGCAGCGTAACGTTACGTATAAAGATCAGATCCATACTCCTCCTCCTCCATCCTTTTTATAGAGTTTCTAAGTGATTTATTTACCAAATTCCCATTTAATTTATTTTTCATTAAATTAATCAGAAAAACCTCCCTCGTACACATGTCACCCAACCCCTTAGTTGCACCAAAAATTAATTTCATTAATTATTTAATTAATCCTATTACCCTCCCCCACCAAAAAACATTCCTAAAAACGCTCCTTGGTGTCCCCATATTCCCTTACACATTTTAATGACTTACGCCTTTACTAATTTCCTAGTTGAGTTCATAATTAGAAAGTTCTTAAAGGAAAGATTCCTTACTATGTCAAACAATCAACTTTTTCCTTACGTTTCCCTTTTTCTTTATGTTTCCCCTTTTTCCCTTTGTTTCCTTTTTTTTTAAGTTTCCCTCTTTTCCCTTTTTTCAATAAAACTCAAATTAACAAGTGTACAAAAATCACCTTTTACCCCTTTTTCTTTTTAATTAATGAAAAAAATCACCTTTTACCCCTTTTTTTCCTTTTAATTAATAAATTTTAATTAGGATATGTAGAAAAACAATCAATTCCCTTTTAAAATTTTAATCCCCCAATATAATTTGATTGTAATAAATTAATTGAATTTCTTACCCCCTTCTCATCACATGTTTAACTATGATTATTATATTTTACCAAAAGTGTCGCTTAGACCTAGATTTTAATTTCACTAGGCTGGGTGACATTTTTATTAGGGAAAAATGTTTTTAAATATTACTTGTCACATCATTCATTCTAAGACCATCTAAGTTTATTTACTTACGAGTTAAAAATGCGACGTTCCCTTTAGGACGCTTTAGGTGCTCCAAGGGTGCCACCCGCCTCCTTCTGTTTTCCTTATGCAACGTGCCCTTCAGGATGCACTACGTTCTCCAAGGGTGCCACTCGCCTCTTTTTTATTTTCCTTGCATGAAGTTCCCTTCAAGACGCACTACATGATCCAAGGGTTCCACTCGCCTCTTTTCATTTTCCTTGCGTGATGTGCCCTTCAAGACGCACTACATGTGCCAAGGGTGCTACTCACCACTTTTCATTTTCCTTGTGCGACATGCCCTTCAGGACGCACTACGTGCTCCAAGGGTGCCACTCGCCTCTTGACTGACTTGGTAGACATAAAAAACCCATGGAGTCAATACTCTGCCAAGTGATCTTATGGGAGACTAAGGGACTCTAAGGAATAAGGGCCCTACCTTATTGCGCACCCCTTAGAATCATCATGAGGGACTGTTGTAGTTTTCCCTCATGACATCGTGGGTCTTCTCAAAATAGTTAATCGTTAACCTACATTTTGAGCCACAATGAGAGTACTATTAGGCTTTGGCAGGGATATTGTCCACACCTCTTCCTCAAAGTCTTTGGTTGTCGTGCATGAACCCTCTACTCCACATTTGAGTCTGGTTAGAAATCTATCGTCAGCCTGCATCATCAACAAATCATGTCAGCAATAATAATCAATCATCATAACATCTAATCAGATGTACATATGCCATATCAACATCAATCAAACCCCAATAGTACACTCCCTGACTCAATCCAGAGTCCAAGGGGTTTCATCTATGCCTCTGCATCCTTGAGGTCCAAAGTCCTGCACACTCAGGATAACCCAGTCAATAACACTTATCTATAAAAAAAACAAAATAACATATCATCATATCCATAATGCCTCATAATCATAATCAAACAACCAATAGTATAATAATATAGATCACTTGCAAGCAAGTGTCCTCAAAGAATAAGTCCGCTCAGTGTGTGCAAGAGTAGGATGTTACATACACCCCCTCTTGGTCTCAACTTCATCCCGAAGTTTCACAGTATATAAGTGCTGAAATAATGTGTATCATAGTATCATAAGTCTATCTATCAAACATAAATGGAAACTCCTGGCGCATATCATATGTATCCTCCCAGGTCACCTGGTGCAAACTATAGTTGTCCCATTGGACCTTGACCCAAACTATTGCTCGACGTCGTAGTTGTCAAATGCGATGATCCAAGATGTGGATCGGATCAGTCATGAGTGCACCCTCTTCATATACATGAAAGAAAATCAGGTCAATAACACATGTAGGATCACTAATATAATGTCTCAAAACAGATACATGAAAAACATCATGCATATGCCTCAAAGAATCATGAAAGGCTAGTCGATAGTCCACGAGACCCTTCCTTTCCACAATATCAAAAGGTCCCATGAACCTAGGAGAGAATTTAGAACCCTTTCCAAACTTGTTCAAACTCTTATGCGGTTTCACCCTCAAGAAGACTCGATCACCAACTTTGTAACTACAGTCGACACGGTGCGCATCAACATAACTCTTCTGCCGATCCTGAGCTTCTTTGATCCTTTGTCTTATTGTGTGCATTTGATCTTCCATTTCTTGGATCCCTTCTGGTCCCATGAGGACCCTATCCTCAATTCGATCCCAACTCCAAGAATTCGACAAGGTATCCCATAAATAAACTTGAAAGGTGTCATTTTAATGGTGCTTTGGTAACTATTGTTATATGCAAATTATACCAGTGGCAAGAATTTGTTGGTCCATCACGTACATGAACAACATGTCTTCCAAGATTTGTTTTTTTCGTTTTGTCTTCCTGTCTATCTTTGGGTGATACACAGTACTAAAGTTAAGTTGGTTTCGCAAGGCCTCTTGGAAAATAGTCCAAAATCATCTTGTAAACATTAATCCTCGATAGGATATAATCCTCCTAGGCATGTGATGTAGCCTCACAATCTCACTGATGAAAAATCTAGCTATGTCAGGTGACTGATATGTCATATGCATAGGAATAAAATGAGCACTCTTCATCAGAGTGTCAACTACCACAAATATTGAGTCGTGTCTCTTTTTCGTCAGTGGAAATCCAACAATGAAATCCATCGAAATGACCTCCCATTTCGATTTTGGAATAATGTGTGGTTGTAGTAATCCTAATGGATGTCTATGTTTAGCCTTCAGCTACTGCCATTCTAGACATTTGGCCACATAGTTGACTATATGTGCCTTCATTCCTTTCTAGAATAATAAGGGTTTTAGGTCCGCCCTCATCTTTGTCACCCCCGGGTGAGCCATGTACACTGCTCTGTGAGCCTCGTTTAGGATCAAAATCCTCAACTTGGCGTTCGGTAGTACGTGAATTCAATTTTAAATCTCAAGAATCCATCGTCGTCAATGTAAATCCTTCAAATATTGGTTCCATCATTGTGTTTTGTCTGATAAAATCCTTGACCTCTTTGTACCGGTCATCGTCGCACTGTAAAGTTAGAATATTTTCACATAGATTCGTATGAAGAGGCAACACCGAAAAGATGCGTGGTCTCTGAATTAATGCATGTGCCACTTGGTTCACTGTCCCTTTTATGTAAGTAATCTCGAAATCTTACTCACTAAGAAATTTTGACCAACGTCGTTGTCGCGCGTTCAGGTCGCTTTGCGTAAAGATGTGTTGTAGTCCATAGTGGTCTTTTTTTAGTTCAAATATTCATCCAATAAGGTAGTATCTCCAAATCTTCAAGGAATATGCAATGGCTAAAAACTCCAAATTGTGTGTCGCATAGTTCTCCTCATGCCTTCTAAACTTCCTCGAGATGTAAGTGATCACTCGACCTTCTTGCATCAAGACTCCGCCTAAGCCTTCCTTGGATGTGTTAGTGGATACCAAGAAGTTTTCATCCATGTCAGGGACCTTTAGTATTAGTGTCGTTTTCAACATCTCCTTGAGCCTCTGAAATGCCTCCATGCATTTCTCGGTCCAAACAAAGTTCTTTCTCTTCTTCTACAATTTCATGATCAGATTTTCTATATTCAAAAGTCCCTCGATGAACTGTCGATAGTATCCTTATAAACTCATGAAGCTATGCACTTTCAGGACATTCGTTGGTGCAGGCCATTCCATAATATCCTTGACCTTTGCTAGATCCATGTCGATACCTTCGCCGGAGATGAAATTCCCTAAGTAGTGAATCTTTGATTGACTAAATGAGCATTTAGACAATTTCCCATACAATTTTTTCTCTCACATTCATTGTAGTAGCAGGCGCAAGTGCTCGTCATGCTCCTCCATATTCCTAGAGTAAATCAAAATATCGTCAATGAATACTTGGACGAAGTTTTCCACGTACTCACGGAACACCCCATTCATCAAACTCATAAATACCCTTGGGTTGTTCATTAGTCCAAACGCTAAAACAGTAAAATCGTAATGTCCAAACCTCATCTTAAAGGCGGTATTAGGGACACCATCCTCCTTGATCCATAACTAGTGATACCGTGATCTCAAGTCGATCTTTGAAAACATCGTCATGCCTTTCATTTGATCAAATAGATGATCAATCCTTGGCAACACATACTGATTCTTGATCGTTGCTTTGTTCAATTGACGATATTCAAAGCAGCATCTCCATGACCCATCCTTCTTTCGAATGAAAATAATATGCACACCCCATGGTGACACACTAGGACATATAAGTCCCAGGTCCAACAACTCCTTCAGTTGCATTTTGAACTCCTGTAACTCTGGAGCCGACATCCCATAAGGCGTTCTTTCTATCGGTTCAGTCCCCAATTTTAGGTCTAATGTAATTTCAATTCCTTCTTCAGAGGCATCCTAGGTAACTCCCCTGGGAAGACATCTGCAAAATCTCTCACCACCGGAAGGTGTTCTATACCTTCCGCTACTCCCTTCTCATTTAATGCAAGGATCGCATAAATATTAAATCCCTTACGGATGCTCTTTCGTAGCTGTAATGAAGAGATGAACCTCAGGGAAACTCCCTAGTTTCGACCTACAATCACCCGTATTTTTCCCTCATCATTGACCAAGATCAACCATTTCGTCTAACAGTTGAGTATCGCCTCACGCGATTCCAACCAGTCCATACCGATCATGACATCATAAGATCCTAAGATCGTGACGTACAGGTTGTCCCTAGTGACAAAATATGCTAGGTTAAGGATACAACCCATAACCTCCCCTCCAATGTTTTGTTTGGCTCCCGAAGCCATTTCTACAAAGCTAAACTTGTCCTCTTCGACACCCTTTACCTTAATTCATTTTAGCGCTGCACCATAAATGAAACTCTTTGTACCACCGGGATCTATCAAAATACTAAGGGTCTAGTTAGTGACGATACTTGACGTCTCGAGCACAGTCGACGGGTGCTCTTCCTGGTGGTTATTCAATGCAGAATGAATTCGATGGGCCTTGACCCAATCTCCCATGGTAGTGGGTCCAGCTAACCCAAATGCTCTAGTCTTCTCCCTTGGGCAGTCATGATGGAAATGTGGCTCCCCACATTCCAACACACTTTCTTCGGTACAGTATTCCTGGTACCCGAAGTAGAAGTTGAATCCTAACATTAAGGCCAAACACGAACTTGTTGACCTTAATTTTCTTGGTAATTTGGTATGGAGCATACCGAAGAAGCTCCAAAAATGAGCCTCGTACTCGGGCACCGTACAACCGCCCTGTCGCAAGGCATTGAATTAGTTGAGCTGACGCTCTATGAATTCCTCAGAAATATATCTCTCTTGGAACCATTCCTCGAACATTTCCCATGACACATATTCGATGACCATGTTCAAATGCAGCAGGAGCGTCTTCCACCATATAAAAGCACTTCCCTTCAGTTGAAACACTTCCATGCAGACCTTCATGTTGAAGGTATATTCATGAAGTGCAAAACACATTTCCATATTCTCCCACCATGCCTCGGTGGATGCGTCGTCCGGGACACCAAAGAACTCGGGAAATTTGACCTTCTTGAGTTCACGATGAATATTGATGGTACGGGTTCAACACGCTATGGACCCTAAGGGGTACAATCGCCTTGGCCTCACCTTAGTATAGATTGTGAATGAAGGCCTCTGACAATATCTAGAAGGAGCTTGTCAGACCATCATCATGCCTTACAATAGTCAAATCCAACCCAAGGACTTGTTCTTCTCCTTGGGGGTTAGACTCTGAGGGCGCAGACATTTTTGGAGGTGTCCGCCTCCTTCCATGGTGCCATGCTACAAAAATCTAAGGCATCCTCTCATCGAGATCACCACATGGACACGTTAAAGTTTTAAAATTTTTTAGGTTATAACTCAAGGGTTACTGTAGTGGAATGAATGGTGATCCATAGTCGCAGGGTTGAACCATGTATGATACCATATGTAAGGACCCCATCGTTATGATTACATGTGACGCAATTATTATTTTTTTCCAACAGGAAGGCAATCAAGGAAAACAAGCCATCTACACAACTTGACGACGAACACATCTTATGCATTTAGGCAACAGAAAACCAATGACCCCTCACATTAGCACATCATGAAATCGAATGAACAAGCGACACAAGGGACAATACAAATGAATACCCACCCGAAATAAGCAAGAAAACACCTACCAACTAAAGGGAAACATCAACCACCCAACACAACGGCTTCGAAAACCAGTAACTAGAAACCTTGACAACGCGCAACCAACACAGTGAGGCATTACATAATCAAGTACCAATATCAATTACAACTAACAATGCCCACATATGGAAGCACAAACTTTGGCCAGGTTATCATTTTCCTCTATCCACTAGGGCACACAATGAGCCCCTCATCAAGAATCATGTTGTCACCAGGCGATAGGCATGACAATAACCAAGGCGCAACACGACACATCTAGACCAATAACCTAAAAGGATTCAACATTTTAGGAGACCGAATTCACTATCGAACCACATGACGACTAACGCAAGCCCCAATCAACAAGTCCATAAGGCACGAGGAAACCTGACGACTGACATTCCTACAAAAAATTAAATTCTTGCGTAACGATTTCTATTGTAACATACGACACTTTGTACACCTTAAAATAATCATTATCAAACAATTATCTTAGTGTAACTATCTTCCAATTCGAACATCGGATGAGTAATTTCCTAAAGAGGAATTCGCTATCTTTCAGCTGAACAAATAAGAAACGTGCCTTTTAAAACAATATAAGACCCCCACCTTTTTTTTTTTAACTGAAAAGACTATGTTTTACACTGAAACATTATATAATATTTTTGTCTACCAGATCATTGTTGACATCATATGAAGGGTTTTCTAACATATTCCATCATTCACCTAAAACAAAATGCTCTCATTACACATACAACATTGTCTTTCATAACTATACATTTAAGGGAATCGCTAACTAACAGATAAAAACGTAGTATACAAGATGAATTACTCATTGTCTGAATGCATGCTGAAACACAGTCTAAACATGTACTGAAAATACAGTCTATGAAACTGATATCAAAGGTAAAAATACAGTATATTTTACCAAGGACGCAAACATTATATGTGTGAATTGTAGAGTAAATACATGGTAAAGATGGCTTAAATATATGTATGAATCTATTGTCTAATATATTCAATTCAGTGTCCGTAATTTTCTTTCACTCAATATAATCGTTGGATGTTTTATTTCTCTAAATAATTTCTACCTAAAAACTATAGCATGGATATTGCTGGTATTCATTATTTATGTCTATTAAGTATTGTTGTCATCTAAATACACGTGTTTTCATTTAAATAAATCACTATATAATCTATCGCTATAAACATATAAAAATACAATATATCAAAGGTTCTCTTTACAATCTACAAATATACTGACATCGCTGCAATCAATATATCTCTATCAATGATACCGCTATATCGCTATCCATGAACGCTAAAAATTGTTGTCACTAAATCTGAAACCAACATAATAAAATCATTATCTTTTAATGGAAACAATATACTAATTCGTTGTATAAATTTTTGATAAACAATCATTGTGTAAACTATTGATAATCATATGTTGTAATAACTATTGATAAATATCCATTGTATTATTAAAGGCATAAATCACTACCTGCCTTAAACCTCATGTTTCCCCTTGACCAAGTTTTGGAGAACTTGGGTCATGTTTGACCATTTTTGGGACTTCGACAGGCTAGTCGAAGGTTGAGCACAAGGCGAAGTGGAGATCGTAGGATCTCACCCCCTTTTTAGGGATTTTTGGGTTTAGGGTCTTATGTAATGAGAAAGGGATGTCGGTCCATGGGTTTACCCATGTTTAGGCCCCTTTTTCAATGTATAAATAGATATCTAGGTGAAGTAAGAAAGTAGTAGTAGTGAATGTTTGTGGCTTAGTGTGGAGCTAGAGGCTTTGTGCATGCTATGTTTTAATACTTGCAGAGATAAGTGCAAGTGATTGTAAGAAGCTGGTGTGCAGACTATGTAAGAAGGCCTTGTGCTATGACCTAACTTGGGGAAGGAGGATCTGGAAAGGTGCACACAAATCTCATGTCCTATGCAGAGTGGGTCTTGTGGCTCTGTGCATTAAACAAAGATAATAAAGAGAAGAAGAGTTGGTGGACATAGCCCCATGTTGGGGTTGAACCACGTATATCCTATGTTGTGGTTTCTTTGTGAATTATGGTTATTATGTGAGTTATGCTTAGTGTAGCAATATATGTTAGATGCATATGATATAGTATCTTAGTGCTTAGTGATGTGAATGAATTCTATATATGATCTATTTCTATATGCTAAGTGCTTGGATGTGTTAGATCTTGTTGAATACTGCCTTGTTCTGTAATTAGGGTTTTCTCCTGCGAAGTGGATAAGAGTTCAATATTGATGAATGTTAGCTTATAAGTGCTTTGCTAAGTATTGTGATCATAGATTTGTGTCCCATATAGCTTGTATACACTTGAGTCCTGCAACCACCCCTACCTCTACCTCAGGTGAGACTTCATTTTCTTCGTAGGTGTTTCTGAAAGGGTCGGTAGTTAGGGTTTTGTTGGTGTGTTGTTGAAGCGTTGAACCCTGGGTCTGCCCCTTTTCCAACAAATGGTTCCATTGTCGGAACCTAAAACTGTGATTGTTGGGAACTGAAGAAAAGAGAAATCTTTGTGCGTAGATTTGTTGATTTAGGGTGTAGTACTCTACTTGACTTGTGAAGCTCTATGCTAAGAAAAGAATACCAATCTGAAGAAAATAGGTTAGATATTAAAGCTTTGTGTTTGATAAAGGTAATATAAATGAAATTTTTGGTTTCAAAAGAATGGATCTTTGTATGTTTGATAGATTTTGGTCTAGTCTGAAATCTAGGGCACAACTAGAAGAAAGAAGATTTGATATGAATAGATCTAATAGAACTAGTGAAAGATATGTTAATCCTATGCATAGAAAGAACTATTGGACTAACAAGTGGATGCAGGATCCTAGAAATAATTTTTTGCAAATCCACCACTGCGATCCCAATGCCCAGTACAAGAAAGGTTGGGGATCGTTCAAGAGAAAGAGAGGATTGATTCTTTGTTATAATTGTAGAATACCGGGACATCTTGCTAAGGAATGCCCTAGTCGACATCCTATTTTTCTTTGTTGTAAGGCTACTAGACATGAAGTTTTATATTTACCTAGAATGATTGCTAAAGTTGAAGATGAACATGATACAAGAAGACCATGAGGAAGGCCAAGAGACTAATAATATGCTCAAGAACCAAAAAGAATCAGAGACTGTATTATTGCAGATAAAAGAAACCCTGAATGATCACAGAGACATCAACTTATCAGAGGTATTAAAAGAGAAGGAGTGCATAGAAAAACGAATATGAGACTTCGACATAGATTGTGTCCTGGATGAGGAAACACAAGTGAATATATGATAGAACGAACTTGGGAAATTTTGGGAAAGCCTGCTATGGTTCCTTCATTGGGAAGAATAGGATTGTTTAAAGGGAAGATAATAAACCTATGTGGAAGACTTAGCTATATACCTATGATTTCTCATGGAACTTCGATAGAAGAATAATTTGAGGTCGTTAAGTTTGTTGAGAGAAACACCCCATTTGCTATTTTGGTAGGAAAAACTTGGGTTGAGAAAGATCAGATAAAAAGGAAACAAGAAGAGGAAGCTCTAGAACATAAAAAGAAAGAACTAAGATATTTCATGTCTAGGATAATAGCACGTCTAATAGAATAATAAGAGGACAACCCAAAGATACTAAGGATCAGAGAACTGGCTGTCAAAGTTGAAAGAACATACGAAGACTTGAAACACTTGTCCATATAGGAGAGTAGAGCACCTACCCCAGAAAGAGAAGAAGTATTACCCTCAAACCCTATGGAAGACCCTCCATAGTGAGAAGTTACTATTCCAAGAGAAGATAAGAACAATAATGGAAAGAGGAGACCAACAACTCAAATCACAGGAAAGAAAGCCATAAAGCTCTGCAAGAAGAAATCAAAGTTAGAAAAATTGCAGGAAGTTCCAAAGAGGACTTCGTAGAAGGAAGATTTGCAGAACTGAAAATTCGTCGAGATATCAGAACAATGTATATTAGCACTTCTCCACAAAAAAGAAATATGACCGTTGGAGGTGTCCCGACCATTATAACGATGCTCTGGAACAACTAGAAATGCAGTTATTGCTGGAACGTTTTCCATTGGACCATTGGGACCGCGCCATAACAGATGGAATTGAATTGATTGAGGCATTCCTTCCCATTGAAATATTATGTTATGACGTTCTCTATTCATCCTGTTGATCATTGCATCTAGAACACTTTTGCCAATTTTGATTATCCAAGCCCACAAAGAACTATTTGTTTTCACGCAGTGCGTATTGAGAGCTCGCCACCCATTTTGTTACATTGAGTGTTTTCTCACCAACCTGCGCTATTTGACCTCAAGCATGCATGTAGGATGAAAATAGCGTAGTAGAAAAGTTCGTCGAAGAGATCCTAATAGACTTGATGGCTGAAAAGGTGATGTCTGTAGGCATACAAGCTTCATTGACACGAGGATTGGAAGAATCCTCATAGACTGCGCAACGTCAGTATAGATGACCCATTGCTAAGAAACATATCAATTATCGTGATGACTTGGTGAATGAAAATCTCATCCCATCTATCCTACCAAACTATATCTCGCCTCTAGTTGGCGCAGTTAGTCATGACAGTTTCCCAAGGGACTTTGACTACACCTTGATCACTGTGTACCTCTCGAAGGGGATATGCACAGTTGGACTACAGTTGGGACATATTATGATGTTGAATATCAATGACTTAAACTTGGGATATCGTAAGAACTATGGCATGCTCACCCCACATAAGTATTTGACCAAGACAAAGGGGATGAAGTCAAATATCATCCCCTAGTCATGGACCATGGACTTCGCGAGGTCCACCATCCTAAACGTAATGAAGATACCCCACTTTGGAAGGAATTAGGAGGTTAACGCATGCGTTAACCTTCTGTTGTCTTGCTTCCATGTCAGTTATTTGTGTTTGGACAGAAGCATCATTGTAGATCCGACGTTGATCCATAGGATCACCGGATTAAGCATGCAAGGACCAAACCCACAAGAATTTTATCCAGGTAAGGTTGCAAATCGCGTCTTGGCACAGAGGATCAAAGATACCTATGGTGATGTGGAGAAGGGGAAGCAAGGCTATAATATAGCTTCCATACAAAATGACGCAATGGGCCTAGCCTACCAGTTGATTATTGGTAAGCTAGTAAGGAAGAATAGAGCCATGCAGGTCATAGGGTTTGTTGTTTACCTCACGGAAAAATGCATTGAAGGAATACAAATGAACTGGGCGAGCTACCTCATCAACCATTTAGAGAAATACTTTCACGAAGCTCAGGATCAGGGCTATGAGATCCATTTCAGTTGGCTGCTGATCCTCATCGCCTTCATTGCTTGGGAGATGCCAGAAGGAGTGACCTTCCCTGAGATTGAGTCGTATGAACCCCTAGATGTGAAGTCCACTATGCTATGGTACTCAAGAAACATGGCTAAGAAATGTAAGCCAAACGTGGTGTTCCACACCTATTACTTGTAGTTGAGGAGGGATATTGAGTCTTTCCCTCATATGATGCCGAACACCTTGCACAAGTTCAGGCCATTTGTGAAGTTCCACGCAGATATACATTTTATTTATATCAGTGTGCATAGAGATGAACATAAAGAAGAGTTTCATTCTTACTATAAGATCACTGAATAGGACATGGAAGAAATAACTAAGGAATGGCTCGTAGAGTTCCTTATACCAGTCGACCAAGCATAACTATCCGACCCCAACCTCATCAGCAGTCCTATGGTCACACACAAAGAATATGATGCACCTACTAGTAGGATAAGGAAAAAGAAGAAAGAGGTACAAGAGATGAACAATGCATTAGAAGAGACTGCTTCAGATTCACTTGGAGGGAGAGGAGGTGACAAAGTAGACAAGGAAGAGAATGACGAGAAATAAGACAAATCAAAGCAGGGCGAAGTAACACCGCCTAGGGACCCCCTTGATGAAGCTGAGACATCAAAGAAAAGAAAGGTTTCCCCAAAGAAATATACATCGTGGAAGAAGTCAAAAGACAATAAACCACCATTTCAGACTGTGCTAATGGTGGATGACATTGACCTTATGATTGTTGTTGTGTCAGACACCTTAGAGGATATCTTGGAGTGAAGCGAAGCAAAACACTAGACACTGTTTGATAGGATCGAAGTAGAGATTAAAGGAGTACAATAGGCTCTCTATTCGAGCCATGCAATGTCTACTGCACCACCAACACCAGATGTAGCAGAGTTGGGAGATGGGCCTGCCCAACTATGCAGATTACCTTTCTCGACAGAAGCTCGCCTTCATCATTTCTAGGAGGAAAATGAACAGGCCACAGAGGCCTTGAAGCAAGCAAAAGAGGAATCCATAGAGCAATGTTGAGTTTCCCAACAAGAAAAAGATGACCTCCAAAAAAAGTTTTCAGTGGATAGAGCATAGATCCAGAAGTAGAAAGAACAATTGCTCGTAGAGAAGATTGGATTTAAAGAAGTAGTTACTATAGCAATTCACTATGTTATAGGATTAGAATAGATGGAAGCACACCCAGTGGAGACTCAAGTGGGAAAGCTTGTTGAATCCATTCAACATCTCTAGCAAAGAGTAGAAGAACTATAATTACAAATAGTGCCAAGAACTGCATAGGAAGTGCGAGACCAAAGGTAAGAAATTTCCCAGAGCATAGTCCAGAGAATCAAGGCATTGGCATTAGAATGAAAACAACTCAGCAGTCGAAGTGCGCAGACTTTTGAGCACCTTGCAGAGAACCCTGAAGTAAGGACACTGGAGTCACAACTCTAGGAGGAAAAAAAACAAGCAACAATAGTGAAAGAACAATTGAAGCTACTATCAATGATCGAGAGGATGAAAAGGTCCCAAGACTAGAACATGGTTCAACAACAGGTCCATGCAATTCAGAGCAAGGTCATGGAAGTGACCCAGAGTCTCTAGCCAGTGCAAAATGAATCTTGTACACTTTTTGAGGAAATTGAAGGACGAGGTGCATAACTTGAACAAGTGGTCACCACACTAGAACAACGCTTGGAAGGAACTATGACAGAGAAGGTTCTTTAGAAGTTTGTCGTGCAGGAGACCTTGGTGAAGCATCAGGTCGAGGTAGCTCAATCCATGATCGAGGCCTTCGAGGTAGAATTACCTAGATTATAGTGACTCGAGATGAGTCACAGGTGAGTTTTGGGGGCCTGTTGGCCCTTGACCAAGTTTTGGAGAACCTTGGTCATGTTTGACCATTTTTGGGACTTTGACAGGCTGGTCGAAGGCAAAGAGGAGATCGCAAGATCTTGCCCCCTTTTTAGGGATTTTTGGGTTTAGGGTTTTATGTAACGATAATGGGATGTCGACCCATGGGTTTACCTATGTTTAGGCCCCTTTTTCAATGTATAAATAGATATCTAGGAAATGTAAGAAAGTAGTAGTAGTGAATGTTTGTGGTTTAGTGCGGAGCTAGAGGCTTTGTGCATGCTATGTGTTAAGACTTGCAAATCTAAGTGCAAGTGATTGTAAGAAGCTGGTGTGTAGAATGTGTAAGAAGGCTTTGTATTGTGACCTAAATCAAGGAAGGAGGATATGGCGAGGTGTGCACAGATATCCTATCCTCTGCAGAGTGGGTCTTGTGGCTCTGTGCATTGAACAAATATAATAAAGAGAAGAATATTTGGTGGGCATAGCCCCACGCTTGGGGTGAACCATGTATATCTTGTTTTGTGGTTTCTTTGTGCACTATGGTTGTTATCTGAGTTATGATTAGTGTAGAAATATATGTTAGATGCATCTGATATAGTATCTTAGTGCTTATTGATGTGAGTGAATGCTAGATCTGATCTATTTTTTTATGCTAAGTGCTTGGATGTGTTAGATCTTGTTGAATACAGAGTTGTTCTATAATTAGGTTTTTCTCCTGCGAAGTGGATAAGAGTTAAATATTAATGAATGTTAACTACTAAGTTCTCAACTAAGTACTGTGATCAAAGATCTGTGTCCCAGCTCAGTTGTAGACACTTGAGTCATGCAACCACCCCTGCCTCTACCTCGGGTGAGACTTCATATGCTTCATAGGTGTTGACGAAAGGGCTGGTAGTAAGGGTTTTGTTGGTGCGTTGGTGAAGCATTTAACCTTGGGTTTGCCCTTGTGCTAACACCTCCCCAGACTTGAACAATGTTAATTTCTTCACTATTAATCATGGGGTAATGTAAACATGAAATAAAATTGTTGTCTAGATAAATTTACTATCTTAAATATAAAATTGAAGACTATAATCACATATTTGCTGAAAACAATTCACATGTAATTAAATGGCTCAAATTAAATCATTGTAAAAAATCAACGCAGTCCTTCCATATTACCAACGCTGCGATTTACATTTCAAGAAAAACACAGAGGTTATATAAAAATGCAGAGGGTATTGAGCTAATCTCAGAGAGAAAATATAAACAATACACAAAGGTATTCAATCACAAGAAGGCACAAGACAATCAGTCAACCAGGAACAATCAACGCAAAGATAAACAAGGGGTAGACAGCTGGGCAAAATTATCCTCTGCTCATCATCCATGCACAAAAAAGCAGGGCATTATAATCTATAGGTCTATAAACACCGAAGTGACGACCGTTTATTCGGCTCCTATCCGACTGCTCAGGCATGGACTAATGATCTTGGGATAAGGATGGATGATAAAGCACAATCTCTTCATAATAATCAATGAAACAAAATAAAACAGTCATAGAAATTAGGGTTTGGGTTGCCAAAGAAATCAATTCAAATGGAACGAGTGTAAAGCTATGATGACTTTAAGTTCTCGATTAAAAATGCTGAGTAAAACACATTTCTTTACACAATAGAAGTACATTAATGAAAGTGAAAGAAAAATATTAATATGCCATTCAAAACAAATGCATGCATACCGTATCCCAAACAAACAACTCTGATTCGTTTTCCCGCGGGCGCTCTATCCAGCTTCTACTTACCGACCGATGTGACTTCACCAGTACCTCCCAGCCAATGCTAGGGGTACTCTTCTTCCCCCTGAGCCCCCCGAGCCACAAAGGGTACACACACAGTAAACTAGAGAGCAACTAGCACCTAGCTTGCCTCGCAAGGTCAAGCTACCACTCATTACCTAAGATGGGTATCCCAACTCCCACAAGATAATTCAATGAAGAGAAACATTCTGCAGCATAACGTTACGTATAAAGATCAGATCCATACTCCTCCTCCTCCATCCTTTTTATAGAGTTTCTAAGTGATTTATTTCCCAAATTCCCATTTAATTTATTTTTCATTAAATTAATTAGAAAAAACTCCCCCGTACACATGTCACCCATCCCCCTAGTTGCACTAGAAATTAATTTCATTAATTATATAATTAATCCTATTTCCCTCACCCACCAAAAAACATTCCTAAAAACGCTCCTTGGTGTTCAAATTTATGGCAATTCTGAATTTCGAATTTGATAAATTGTAATTAATTATTATGACTATTGGGTAGAGACCTGATTTGACCCAACTAACTATTTGACTATGACACTTGTATGCAAATAGAATATTTTTTTATTTATTGCAGGAGGACAAATGGAGCAGCCATGTTAAATTCAGTTGACCATGACTCCATGAGTGGGGAAGATGGTGGAACTACCTCTGGGCTGATTGTTACAAGTGGAAAATAAGGGATTTGGCCATTGGTAGCCTCTGGAAATCATGGATTTAGAAAGCTGTGAAAATTCCCAATGGAGGGAAAATACCTAGGAAAAACTATTGTTTGATATATAGCATATGTGAGGAGGCATGACACTGCCTACTATGCTGGGGAAAAATAACTACTGGGTACTTGTTGTTATGAGCACTAATTGATGAGGGTGAGGCAAGGAGAAGACTACTGTGAAAGGAAGACATTAGTTAGGAGGAGATTCCAAGTTTTCCCTCATGGATTCATGGTCAAGATAGGGGGTGAACTGGGCAAGTGATTTGGATGCCCTGTTCTACGGTTGGGAGGAACGTGTTTGTTCCCTTTGTCTTCCCGCAAACTAGTTCAGATATGTCAATATTTTCCTCCTATGCTTGCATGATTATACTTATTTGAGATAATGCATTTGTTTATGCTAAAGTGAAATAATTTCCATGGATGAGATCTGTTCATTTGTGAGAAGTTTAGAACAGATGACCTGGAATTGTTCTTCTGTAATTAAATTCTAGGAAGAATTATATGTGTATAAACGAACTTGAAAGAACAGATCTATCTATAGGTGTATTTTTATTTCTATAATTAAATTTCTAGGAATAATTATTTGTGGATAAATGAACTTGAAAGCACAAATCTATCTACAGGTGTATATTCATTTATATAATTAATTTTCTAGGTAGAATTATCTGTATAGTTGAACTTGAAAGAACATAACCAATATAAATGTTGTGTGATTGATAGCTGAAAACTAAAAGGCTCAAATGGGTAGAAACAGACGTAGGAAAATTTTCCCCAGTTTAGTGTTACCCTTCAATCCCTCTATCGTTTATTTTGAATTACTTTGAGATCTAAACTCGAATCGAACTAGAATGATAAAGCATACTAGAATGACCCTAACTAAGGAATAAAAGTCAACCTAAATCTAATTTTCAGATGATATAATTCTGTGAATTTTCTAACACAAGAATCAAGGGTTATGTATGTCAGTATCTTACTATAGAAGGATAAATAATGGTTTAGGATTGGTATAATATGGATGGACGACACAAATGGAATTTTTACAATATCATATATATGCATTGAACTTGTATCTATTATCTATACAAGGGGTAAGATACTCCAACTCGACTTCCTCGGGAGTCATTCTGAAAGAAAGCAAAGTTTTAAATTTACATGTCTGTAGTATTTCTCTGATTTCGAGTCCACAGATGTGAAATCTTAAGACTACAATTAAACGCTTTACTCTTAATAGTTTCCAGAAACCAAATGGGAATTTAAATAAATTATGAAACCCTTTTTCTTGAATAATTCACAGTCGGATAAATATCGCATGGTGAAACTACATCGACCAGAGATAATTCTTACAGACAATAGAGAAATCAACAAATGATAGTTCCTGTAGTTCAAATAAAATCTCTGAGTATTTTAAATTGCAGAGGTAACAACCAGAACTATGGAAATATATTACTGGAATCATTTAAACTGATATGTTCTCTATAATAATAAGCATAAGCAAATTAAAGAATTCTTGAATCACTAAACTTGGATTTCAGTTTCGCTAACTCTGGTGTTTACATACACAATTACATAAAAAAGGGGATTCAA
>SNQJ01S0050629.1:51461-91694 GCA_010110895.2 Picea sitchensis
CAGTTCGTATTCAAAAAAGTGATTTTCCAATTGAATCGTCTCTTTTTTTAAAAGAGGATCTCATGATGACATGCAACTGACATGCAAATTCAACTGACATGAAACTTGTTAACTTCATTTTACAACTCCTTTACCATGACATGAAACTTGTTAACTTCATTTTAAAGTTACTTTAACATGCAACTTGTTAAATTATGTTTACAACTCCTTTACCTTGACATGAAACTTGTTAACTTCTCTTTACAGTTACTTGAACATGAAAATGGCATGCATCTTGTTAACTTCCATTTACAACTCCTTTACTTTGACATGCAACTTGTTAACTTTTGTTTACAGTTACTTGAACATGAAACTGACATTCCCTTGTTAAATTGTTTTTACAAATATTTCACTTTGACATGCAACTTGTTAAATTCCTATTCAAAGGTTGACATCTATAAAAACCAATCTTTCAAGAATTAAATGAAAACCAATATTTCAACAATTCAATGCAAACCGATCTTTCAACAACTAATATTTCAACAAATAATATAAGAAATTAATCTTTCAACAAGTAATCTCAACAATTAATATTTCAATAATCAATCTTTCAACAATATCCCCCTTTTGCATTGATGGCAACAGCTAGACACAAAAATTCACATGCTCATATTGAATCCCCGGTCTTCATGCCTCTTCTCTTTGTTTTTATCTCCCCCTTTGACATTAATGGAAAAGGGTAACTTCTCCTTGGCACTTCTCCCTCTGTCTGTAAGTCTCTATTCTATGTTGATGTTTCTCTTCATGGTGCTTCCTCGTGTAAATATATGATAAAAATAATTAAAAAAAAAATCAAGTATTTCATGATTACTACTCCTCTCCATCTGTCTTACTATGCCAAATTCCATGTAGATCACTGTGGGGATGAAACTACTCCAATTTTAAGTTGAAGATACTCAAAATTATCCCTCATAAGAGGTTTGGTGAAGATGTCTACATTCTATTCTTTTTTCCCAACATATTCTACCTTGATGTTCTTCTCTGTAACATGTTCCCATAGAAAGTGAAACTTTATTAGAATATGTTTCATCTTGTAATGCATCATTGGATTCTTAGAGATACTTGTAGCACCGGTATTATCACATAATATAAGAATAGGCTCATCATATTCCACCTATATGTCCTGCAAAGTTTGCTTCATCCAAAGAACCTGTGTACAACATGTTGTTGTTGCAATATACTCTACTTCTATTGTGAAAAATGATATTGAAGATTGTTTCTTGCTCAACCAGGATACCAAACAATCACCCAAGTAGAAGGCTTCTCCACTTGTACTTATTCTATCATCAACGCTTCCTTCCAAATATAAGTATGTGTATGAAACTAGAGATATATCATTCCCTTTTGGATACCATAATCCATATTCTTATGTCTCTTTCAGATATATGAATATTCTCTTTACTACCGTAACATGTTTTTCCTTCGGTGCTACTTCAAATATTTCAACCTTTCCAATTGCTTGCATCACATCCAGTATCGATGCCATCACATTGAGTAAACTTCCAATCATCGATGTGTAGAGTCTCTGATATGCATCCTTGGATTGATCATCTTTTCTCAATTTGAAACTAATTTGCATGGGAGTAGTTATGGGCTTGAAATATACCATTCCAAACTTCTTTAGAATTTATTTTATATACTTGGTCTGGGAGATGAAAATACCTTTATCTTACTGATATATGAAGAGTCCAAAAAAGAAAGACAACTCACCAAGTAATGACATTTTGAATTCATTATGCATGCCTGTAGCAAATTTTTGACTCATCCTATCATTATCACTTCCAAAAATAATTTCATCAACATAAACTTCAATTATCAATATACTACCTTGATTTACCTTGATGTAGAGATTGTTTTCTGCATTCCCTTTCCTGAACCCTTGTTGTTCCAGATACTTGTCCAATATTGAATACCAATACTCAATCAAATCCTCTCACATGAATCAAATACCAAGTTCACCTCTCGACTATATGTCCAACATCACCAACACATGATTCTACCAAGCATGTACCAAGATCACCAACATACCATCACAAGATATGTGTCTCAACCATGTACCAAAGAATTTACCAAACCAAGTACATCAAGCATGCACCAAAATTTGTACCAAACCATGAATCAACCATACATCAACAATGTACATATAGACCTATACCATACCATGTACCAACAATGTATGTCAACCATATACCATAACACTCAAACATGCCATACACCATGCACCACAGGATATATCAAACAAGTACCATCAATGGTGTACCTCAACATAGTACTAACATTACCAAGAGATGTATCTCATACATGTGTTGTCACTGATATTCCTCTTATATCTGCATGTGAATATTGCTTCTTAATATGTAAATCGAGCTCTACATGTCTGAAACAACATGTACTGAAAATATCCCTGTCTGAATGCATGTGTGGAATGAACCTCTGCAAATTCATGAACTTTTTCTGGTGTAACTGCCAGTTGATACCTACATAGGAATGTGGTATGAAAGTTTCTTCTCAAACAATAAAATTGTTTCTCTGTACTTCTATCATCAAACCACTCTGAAAATGAATGTCCAAAATATGTAAACACTTCAAACTTCTCAAAGGATGGTTATCTGATTTATAGATCTACTACATAGTCTCCCCTTGTTGAATATTCATATTTACTAGGAGTCTCCAAGTCAAATGGCTCAAAACAATGGAGGAATTCCCCCTAATGCTGAGTAATATTCCTCTTCATCTCTAGATTCATCATCTTCCTGAGTTCTGACATCTTCCACTTTGCCTATGGATTGACTTCTGACGTTTTCCTCTCTGTCTATAGTTTCATCCTGATCTTGCACTAATTCATGCCTTGTGCATACGATCTCTGGAACACGTTCTTCATTCATCTGATCTTATTGGTTTTATTTTATTCTTCAAACTTTCTTCTATCCACCATTAGTGTTTTACTTCATGGAAGGATCTATCAAGCTTTTGCAATTTTGAGCTATATGACCATAATTGTGGCATTCGTAACATTCAATATTGGAAAGAGCCACATAACCATCTCTTTCTTTCTTACGAGTTAGAAACATGTTCTTATCACCTTTCATATGCTTTGAACAAAGACTATGAACATATCAATCACTTTTCCTGTGTTGGGATTGTAGTGTAAGTGAGCATTGATTCTTCTTTCTTTTCCATACTCTTATGGTTCTGATATATGATTGTTAATTTTATGCTTTGATTCTTTGTGTGGAATAGTCAATCTAGAATTCTTTTCTATGTGTCCATAATTGTTTCATTTGTAGCATTCTACTTCATTGCTCAATGAACCAAATTTTTTTTTATTCTTGTTGTATGCTTCATAAGGTTTTTTGGGATAAATATTATATAAGTACCCTACATATATTCTTCATTCTTGGCATAGGCTCTGCAGTTTACAACTTTATGTCCAAAATTAGCACAACTAAAACAATGACCATAAAATAACCTTTGATACCTGGGAATAAATGATCTTTGCGATGCACTCCTTCTGAATTCATCTTCTTAATTCTTCTTTATTTCTAGAATGTTCTTCTTTGGGGGCATTCATTCTTCCTTCTTGACATAATCTTTGATAATCTATGCATACTTGTGTTTTCCTATTTCTTGTTCCATTGTTTTGGAGCTCGATCCTTTATCATTATATACTTGATTGTATCCCATCTTGTATCTATCATCGGATGGTCTTTGACTACTGATTATTTAATCTAATATTTTGGTTCTCTTCTTCTTCATACCTTCTTGGATTACTGAGGTGGGGTGAATCAATAGTGAGAAATTATACCACTTATTAATCCTTTGAATAACAATGTATATTATTTTAACTTATTCAACCATGTTCATTTGTTCATCATCAATATATTATTGTATCATAAACATTAGCATCCATCAGTGCATAATAAACAATAACAAACACATCCACACAATGTACAATACACCAATATTTATGTGGAAACCTAATGTGGGACAAAACCACATAATTATTTTCTTATATGTCAAGAATTACATTCATGGAATCACCAACTTACAATTCTCTAGCTCCAACTGGAAGGAGGCTCCAACCTGAAGGAAGCTCCAACTCCTTAATTCTCTAGCTCCAACTAGAAGGAGGATACAACCCCCTCGATTCTCCATCAATAAATGAAAAGTGGCTACAAACACCTATTTATCAGGATCCAACATGAAGGAAGCTCCAACTCCCTGATTCTCTAGCACCAACCAGAAGGAGGCTACAACCTCGTTTCATTTCCTCGTCCAACCGCCTTGAAATATAAATTTCAAATAACTGATGAAACCACTCCCACACTGCCACTGTGAAATATACCACTGTAACATGTCAACCTATTCAACCTACTAAAACAACCTATACCATGCATCAATCATGCATCAATCATGCATCAAACTATACCTCAACTTGTACCATCAACCAATGCATCAACCATGCACCAAACTTGTACCAACAACCAGTGCATCAACCATGCACCAAACCTATACCAAAAATTCATACCAACACAAGTACATAAAATATGAACAACACAACCTGTCACAACAACCTATCTCATCAATCTTATAAAATAAATTAGATATACTCACCAAGATCAATCACTAAGACAAATCTCAACCAGATTCACAATATCACCAATACAACCAACAAGATACTTCTAGAAATACACCAAGGATGATTTTAGGGGATAAATTTCACTCATGGGCTAATTTTCCAAGGTTTCCCCCCAAAAAAGATTCGCTATTCTAAAAATTATTCACCCAAATTCTATACGATAAAATTATTTTACCTTAAAAATCACAAAAAATTTATACAAACTATATAAAATTATTAGAAATTTGAATATTTTTACAAAAATATCACCAAACATTTATACTTGGCATATGAAGGATTAGTAAGATTCTCCAAGGTTTCTACATTTAAAAATAAATTTCCATCCTTAAAATCATCCTTGAAATACACCATACTCTCCATAAATCAAATACCATAAAACATTACATCAACAATGCATCAAACCCTCACTATAATACAACCTCAAACTATACCAATAATCTCCTCGATAGATCAAATATGATAACATATATATCATACCTAATAACAAAATAATATTACCCAACCATGTGCATCTATGTCTCTCTAGTCATGCACCATACATGTGCCATACATGTGAATACAATCATAATCATGTGTAATAAGCCCTCACATGAACTAGACATCACACCCTCAATATGTAGCCTCAAACTAAGCCAACGAATTCATCAACACATCATAACCAAAATCCCTCAACCATGTACCACAAAATCCCTCAACCATGTACCAAGACATACAACATATGCCTCAACACTCAAATCAACACGATGTACCAATTATAAATACCAGACATACTAGAACTATATTTCTATAGATCTAGCTCATACAGTAAGTATCATACAACCAACAACCTCTCTAGGGAATATCCTCAAACTCCCATAACCATATCTCATGTAGACAACAATATCCAACGACATATAAGAATAAGACAAACCTTTTGGACCTATAGATAGATCTGTTGTACTTGATCGTTGTAGACCTTCCTTGGAACTTGCTTTCAGACTCTAGAGACATGACATCCACACATACTCAAGTTTTCATCGATTTTCCCAACTGTATGCAACCTATGTTTCTACAGAATGGATATGCACATTCCTTCCTCCACTGCAGCCTGTGTATGTACGCAACTTCCTCCACTGTAGCCCGTGTACACATACAAAACTAGGGTTTTTCTCAAAATTTTCAACTCTGAAACTTCCGCCTTCTACCCTCCTTTTACACCTCATACTTGCATAACTTTATATGTATCAGTGACTACCTGAAATAAGCCTTTCACAAAATAATAGGTATTCAATGTGCTCAATCAATGTTAATAGGAGACTCTTTCTCTCTTATTTATGCTCTCCAAGTAGCTTCCTCTCGAGGTTATCTTTTAACTACTTTACCCAACTTACTTCTTTTAGGGATAACCCACTTCTAACTATTTTATCCACTTACAAAACACATTATCCACAAATAGTAAACTCAACACTTCTAGTTGCAACTAATTTATTTTTAATTATTTTATTTTTGCAACAACTTAACTCATGATTAACTCCTAGTTACAACCACTTTGACTAGTAACCTTCTTCTAGGAGATTTTAGACTAAATTGACTTCTTTAACATTCTATGGGCTTATATATAACTAATGAGGGTTCTCCAAATTCACAAGGCCATAGCTCTCTAACCGTGAGGCGTTATGTGACGTTTCAAATATCACAGGAAATGGCACGACATGTACTATCTATCTAGAATAGTCTTACCTACATATACATTGATCTTCATTACATTATTCCTAAGTGAAACTTGGGTTCCTTACACATAGCTCTGGAGATACCGAAATGTGTTACCATACATAATCAAGGGTTGACATCAATCTACAATATCACTCTCCAAGGGTTTACATCAATGACAACCAACTATCCAAACCAATTTTCTATCAATCTAAACCAACTATCCAAACCAATTTTCCATCAATCTAAACCAACTATATGATAATCGCCCCCTTTTCCATTGATGGGAACACTTAGTCATGACAACACTCATGCTGATACTCTTCATCAATGTTTCTATATCTCCCCCTTTGACATCAATGGAAAAGGGTATCTCTCCTTGGGGTTGCTCCCCCTTACTGAACTCTTCTTGGGGATGCTCCCCCTATCTGCACTTTCCTTTGGGATGCTCACCCTATATAAAATATCCTTGGGGATGATCTCCTTATCTTCATGCCTTTGATTACTCTCTCTCTCTCCCCCTTTGACAAAGGATTAACTCCTCTTTCGATCTGACATCATACCCGCTCTAACCAATCCTAGTTAAAAGAATAGATCCCTCATGTGGGTGTGGCTCCTTGTCTGTATGCTACTAATATTCATTTCTGAAACTCTCTCTCTCTCTCTCTCTGATGACTTCTCTACACATTGTTGTGTAAATAAATATAGGTCTTCCTATACCTTATTATTTTTGGAGTTATTTTCCATTGGTGCTTCCTTGAGTAATCAACTAACATATATAAAAATAATTTAAGAATAAGCATTCAAATATTCATGTATCATTATAATCCATTATTATAATATTCCTTTATCTATGAACCACTCTGTGAACCAATATCTGAATCCATGATTTCATCCACTGTCATATATTTTTCCAAACCTGCTAATTGTTCTTACAAATCCATCTCTATTCATACCATCCAAGACTCTCCTACTGAACTATCCACAATGTTGGCCCATATGTCTCGGTTACTGCATAGAATCCCCCTATCTAATATTCATATTACCTAGGAGTCTCCAAGCTAAATGGATCAGAACAATATCTTCTCTAATGTAGTGTAATCTTCCTCTTCGTCTGTGAATGCATCTCCATTTTCATCCTCTTCTTGAATTATGTCATCATCTTGAATTGTAACATCTTGTTCATATTCTAATGAATTCTGACACATTCCTCTTTACCTGTAAATTCATTATGATCTTGTTCTACTAGAAATCGTGAAAGTACAATTCCTTCGACTTGTTCTTCATTTAGTACCTACTCCTCTTGTTTTTCACTTCTTCTCCAAACATTCTCGTGTCTCTCATCAATATTTTATTTCATGGGATTCTTTATCGCGCTTCTACAACTTCGAGCTATGTGTCCATAGTTGTGGAATTTGTAACATTCAATATTTTTTGGGGCCACATAGGCATTTATTTCCTGATTATTTCTTTCATAAGCCTTGCAATATGCAACCTTATGTCCAAATTTATTACAATAAAAAGAATGACCATAAAATAAAATTACAAACCTAAGAGTGAATGATTTTCCTTGTGGTGTAGTCCTTCTATAATTATTCCTTGGATGATAAATATATTTTCTTTGGTTGTTTGTTTCAAAATGATTGAAGCTTCCTTACTGCTTGAATGTAGAGGGTCTTGTGTATCCATTCCTTTCTGATTCCTGTTGACCATGATTCGTTCCTTTGATAACTTCTTCATAACTCCTTCTTTTTTTTTTTCATGGAGCTTGATCCTTTCTCTATCTGCATTTGGTTGTATCCTAATCTGTACCTATCATAGTATGGCCTTTGATTGTTGATGATCTTATCCAATGTCTTGGTGTTATCTTTCTTCATGTCCTTCTTTTGAAGATATTTTCTTAAAGTGGTTGATTATGCTTCCAACCTTTCAATCATATTCTCCTTTTCTGCTAGATGACTTCTGATTATTTCTTCAATCCTTTTGTCCTATTATACTTGGACTTTCAACTTAGTAATTATCTAGTTGACTTCCTCTGAGTTGAGATTCCGAGTTCCTTTTAGTTCTTTTTTTAACGACTTGTTTTTCTTTATCTATCTCCTTAGTTCCTCTAAGGAACTAATTAAATGTTATCTGAGATTGACTTCTCCTTCTTCTTATGAACTATCAGATTTTATTGTTTGAATTTCCTTAGCCATAAATGGCACCTTTTCGGAATCATTGTCGGTTTCATCATCTTCACCAGATAACAAATTGTCTTCTCTTGAGTATATATTTTTCTTGAATACTTTCCTTTTGTTTTTCCAGTTTCCCTTTTGATATTTCTTTTGTTTCTTGGACTCTTCCTTTTCATCACTATTTGAATGGCTGGAATAAGGCCACTTATTTTCAAAATGACTAATTTTACCACAATTAAAAATTTTCAATGGAATCTTATCTTTGTATTTACCTGATCCCTTTTTCAACTTTCTTACAAAGTTTTACATTTATTCATCTTCTTCTGAATCATTGTTGTAGCTACATTATGACTTTGTATTTTTATTTCTCTTTTTGAACAATTATAGATTTATCAACTTCTTCTCCCAATCCTTTAATTTCATTCATTATTTATCAACTTGTAAAAAGTAAGCTGCAATTTTTTCATCTTCCTTCATCTTCAACTACTCAAATTGATCTTTGTAAGTTTGAATCTTTGCTTCCTTGAATTTGGCGTTTCCTTCATAAATATTCTGAATTGTGTCCCAAATATCCTTTGCGGAGTTACATTTCATAACATTGATATATATTGAATCAACCATACCATTTAGGATGGCATTTTTGGCACTCAAATTATTTTTACTGAGTTGCTTTTCAATGTCATCTATTGGAGGAGTGGAAAGATATTTATATCCATCTACTACTAATTTCGAAACATCAAATCCCTATTCTTGTACATATGTTTTCATCTTTCTACTCCATAATGCATAGTTTTTTCCATCGAACTATGGTATTCCATTTTTATACATACGTTTTCTCTCCATGACCTACCTTCCAGTGGTTAACGTATTTGCTGAAGGAACCTACTATGATTCCAATTGTTGGATTACTAAGAGGGGTGGTGAATTAGTAATGATAAATTATACCACTCATTAATCCTTTAAATCAAAATGAATATTATTTTAACTTATTCAACCATGTTCATATGTTCATCATAAATATATTAATGTATCATAAACAATAGCATCCATTAGTGCATAATAAACAATAACAAAGACATCCTCACAATGAAAAGTACACCAATATTTACGTGCAAATCCAATGCGGGAGAAAACCACAAAATTATTTTCTTCTATGTCAATAATTACACTCAAGGAAGAACCAACTTCCAATTATCCAACTCAAACTATAAGGAGGCTCCAACCCACTAGTTTCTCATGCTCCAACCTTAAGGAAGCTCCAACTCCCTAACTCTCTAGATCCAACTAGAAGGAGGCTACAACCCCCCTGGGTTCTCGGTCTACAACCATAATTTGGCTACAACCAATGATCTATATGGATGTTGGTGGACTCCCTACTATTCCAACTGGATCACTTTGGAAATTTTACAGTTTGGCATTTTTTTCCTAGTTTTCGGGTTCATGACTTCCTGGGCCGTTTTGGGGCCCTAAAGAACATTTTTAGGGCTTGCCACAGTTAGACTATAGACAGAGTCAAAGTCAGACGAAGACATGTGTATTCCTCAGATATACCTTTTCAAAGGGCTATAATGTGCCTAAAATGAAGATCGTATGCAAAATTTATGACCCCAGGAAGTTGATGTACTAACTTACCCCAACGGGCCCCACATGAATTTTGGCGCTTCATCTCCTAGGGTTAGGTTTTTGGATGCCTATGTTTTTTGGAATTTGTGTTTATTGTAAAAATTCCTTTAGAGCCTCATTTTACTCATCTTCTTGCAAATGAGCACAACTGTCACATCTCTTCTTGGAGATAAGTTGCTACCATTCTAGCAAGCTTGTTTTCTGTTGAATTTTACAATTTCAACTTATTTCCTTATTGAATAGAAAATGATTTTACTATATATATGTTATTTTTTGTCAAGCATCGTTTAATAATAATCTGTATTCATTTCATTTTTCTCATAAAATTTGGGTTAGTGGTATCAAAGCGGTCTCGTCCTTGTCATTCTTGTTGCCCAAGCAACCTCTCATGGCGAGATAAAATAAATATGATGGGACAGGGGATCCCTTAAAAATGTTGCTCGAGGAATCCCTCACACAATAGAGGAACGATATGATGGATAGTTTTGCGCAAATCCTTTTATGGCTACCAACATGTGACACATATTCCTCAAATGGAGTCGATGCCCTCTGCAAGGTACAAATAAACTTTGATATTGCTATATTTGAAGGTCAGATAGACACATATGTTGTAGACAAATGGTTGAATCTACTAGAAGGGTATTTATCTATTCATAACTTCTCGAATAGAGAAAATATTATTTTTGTGCTCCTCAAATCTATTTCCCAGGTCAAATATTGGTGGGAAATGTTTTTTGAGCAAAAGGAAATCGAGGAATCCTCATTATTTGTAGTCATGGTCACCTGGGAGACCTTCAGGGATGCTATTAAGGAACAATACTACCCTGTCAGAAGTAATGATGAACTGTATACAAATGGACCACACTGTGACATGAAAGAGACCAAGCAGTGCCCAAGTTCACAAATATCTTCCATACCATGCGCACCAAGATGGGTATCAAATATTCTGAGTGACATCTAGTGCTCAAGTATCACGGTGGTTTTCATAGATACATCCAAGATGAAATGGATTTTTTGGACATCTTTTCCTTAGGCATGACCTATCGATATGTCATCAAAATCGAGAAGAATCTTAAAAAAAAGATATGTAAATTTGGGTTTTGGAACCCCTCACAACAAAAGCAAGGAAAGGGTGACCCCAACCTGCCGAAGAAATGACATAACAAAGATGGAAAACCTCAGGAAAATGAGTCCAAGCCACAAGCAAAGAAGGACAAAAGAAATACAAAGAAAGATATCGGGAAGTGGTGTGACTTCCATAAGAGCCCCTGACATAAGACTATTGATTGCTTCTCAAAGAAGTCGTTGGTGGTTGAGATGATAGCCTATGTATCAAATACAAATTCCAAGTCTAAATCAAAACTAGAAAGAGGGAGATAGATCATTGATGCAGAACCCAGTGCTACTTTTTCTACCACCAAGCTCCAGCCCGATGAACTAGACGAGCCAGAAGAAGGCGAGTGCCTTTTTCATTCACATATGTGGGTGAAGGGTACCCCGTTGCACTTCATCATTGATAGTGATATCCAGAATAACCTCATATCAGCAGAGGTCGTGAAGTGGCTAGCCCTGCCGACAATGCCACACCCACATCCCTACACCATTGGATTTCTCCACCAAGGAAGTGACCTCCGCGTCAGACAACAATGTGACATATCGTACGACATCAATCCCTTAAAAGATGAGGTATCATGTGATATTGCTCCTCTTGAAGTTTTTAATGTTCTATTTGGCCAAATGTATTTATGGAAGCATCATGTTGTATATGATTCTAGGCCTCACAGTCTTATTATTACTTTTCACAAGAAATTGTATAGTATACCTGAGGCAATCCCACCTAGTGTTATTTCCTTGATCTTTGCCAAGCAATGTAGGAAGGTCATCCCTCAAACCCAGAAGTCTGTCTTCTTCGTGATTCGCTGTTAGAATGAGAAAAATATTGTAGCCACATCCAGGCCCTCCATGACCAACCTATTCACACAGCAGAATCAAGTGGATAAGGTCATGGATGAATACTCATATATCGTCTCCTCACCTACCGAGGTACCTCTGCACTGTCAGGTCAAGCATACAATTGATATGACCCCCATTGCACCACTACCCAATGGTCGAGTCCACCACTCCTCTCTATTAGAGAATGGGGAGATCAAGAGGTAGATCCAAGAACTTATCCACAAATGGAACATCCTTCCCAACTCATCGCCTTGTGGGAGCCCAATCGTGCTGGTACAGAAGAAAGACAAAACTTGGTGACTCTTCATTGATTACCAAGCCTTGAATAAAATCACAGTCAGGAACCGGTACTCGATTCCCCCAATTCCTCGAATCGACAACCTCCTTGATCAACTCATAGGGGCCAAATACGTCAACAAGATTGATTTGAATTATGGCTACCACAAGGTCCTAATAGAACAAATAGATGTATGGAAGACCGCCTTCAAGTCAAAAGAAGGTATTTTTGAATGGTTGATCATGCCCTTTGGTTTGACAAATGTTGTTGCAAATTTCATGAGGATGATGGAAAATATCCTACGACCATTCACCAATACTTTTGTAGTGGTGTATCTGGATGACATCCTCATCTACAACAAGACTTGGGTGGAACACTTACATCATATTAAATAAGTTATGCACACCATGTGACAACACAAGCTATATGCCAACTTGGAAAAATGATCCTTTGGCATGGACAGGGTCGACTACTTCGGATACTTCATTGATCATCATGGTGTACATATGGATCCATCTAATATCCAGGTCATCCGTGATTGGCCAGCCCCATACACACTCACTGAGATTTGAATCTTCTTGGGCCTTGTAGTAACATCCCACTTTTGTGCACACTGAGCGAACTTATACTTTGAGGACACTTTCTTGCATGTGATCTAGATTATTATTCTATTTGTTGTTTGATTATGATCATGAGGCATTATGGATATGATTATATGTTATTTTGTGTATTTACATAGATAGGTGTTATTGACTAGGTTCTCCTGAGTGTGCAGGACTTTGGACCTCGAGGATGTAGAGGCATCGATGAAACCCCTTGGACTCCAGATCGAGTTAAGGAGTGGACTATTGGGTTTTGATTATTGTTGATATGACATATGCACATCTGATTAGATGTTATGATGATTGATTTTATTTCTGACATGATTCATTGATGATGTAGGATGACGATAGCTTTCTAAAAATACTCACATGTGGAGTAGAGGGGTCATGCACGACCACCATAGAATATGAGAGAGAGGTGTGTACAACATCCTTGCCACATCCTACTACCACTCCCGTCGTGGATCGAACTGTGGGTTAACGATTACCTATTTCGAGAAGATCCATGATGTCGTGAGGGAAGACTGCGACAGTTGGTCACGATGATTCTAAGGGGCACGAAATAAGGAAAGAGACTTATTCCTTAGAGGCCCTTAGTCTTGCACAAGATCACCTGGTGGAGTATTGAATCCAGGGGTTATTGATGTCTACCAAGTCAGTCAAGAGGTGAGTGGTACCCTTGGATCATGTAGTGCGTCCTGAAGGGAACGACGCACAAGGAAAATGGAAAGAGGCGAGTGGCACTCTTGGAGAATGTAGTGCATCCTGAAGGGCACATCATGCAAGAGAAAATAGAAAGAGGCGAGTGGCACCCTTGGAGCACATAGTGCATCTTGAAGGGTACGTTGTGAAAGAAAAAAAATGGAATGAGGCGAGTGGCACCATTGGAGCACCTAGTGCGTCCTAAAGGGAATGTCGCGTTGTTAACTAATAAGTGAATAAACCTATATGGCATTAGAACGAATGATGTGATAAGAAATATTTAGAAACAATTTTCCTAAAAAAATGTCGACCAACCTAGGAAATTAAAATATAGGTCTAAGTGATACTTGTGGTAATAATAATAATAATCATCTTTAAAAATGTGACAAGAAGGGGGTAAGAAATTCATTTAATTTATTAAAATCAAATTACTTTGGGGGATCAAATTTAAAAAAACAAAGAAAAAAGAAATGATTGTTTTTCTACATATGCTAATTAAAATTTATTAATTAGAAAGAAAAAGGTGTAAAAGGTAATTTTTCTACACTTTCTAATTTGACTCTTAGATAAAAAGGGAAAAGAGGGAAACTTAAAAAAAATAGGAAACTAAGGGAAAAAGGGGAAACATAAAGAAAAAGGGAAATAGAAGGAAAAAGCAAAATGACTAACTTAGTAAGGAATCTTGCCTTTACGAAATTTCTAAATATGAACTCAACTAGGAATTTAGTAAGGGCGTAAGTCATTTAAAATGTGTAAGGGAATATGGGGACACCTGGGAGTGATTTTAGGAATGCTTTAGGTGGGTGAGAGAAATAGGAGTAATTAAATAATTAAATTAATTTCTGGTGCAACTAGGGGGATGGGTGACGTGTACGGACGAGGTTTTTCTGAATTAATTTAATGAAAAATAAATTAAATGGGAATTTGGGAATGAAATCACTTAGAAACTTTATAAAAAGGAGGAGGAGGAGGAGGAGTATGGATCTCTTCTTGGATGCGTAACTTTATGCTACAAATTTTTTGTCTTGACTGACTTATCTTGTGGGAATTGGGATACCCAGCTTAGGTAACAAGTGGTAGCTCGACCTTGCGAGGTGAGCTAGTTGCTAGTTGTTATTTGGTTTAGAGTGTGTGGCCCCTTTGCGACTCAGGGGGATAATGGGGAAGAAGAGTACCCTAGATTTGGCTGGGAGGTACCGTTGAAGTCACCTCAGTCAACGAGCAGGAGTTGGATGAAACACGCGGGACAACGACTCGAAGATGTCACCTTCGGCTACGATACGCATGCTTTTATTTGGAATGATAGATTTATATTGATCTTGCGATTTCATTTCTGTACCTTTGTTTTTGTAAAGAAAATTTTTTTACTCAACATTTTTAATCAAGAACTTAAAGTCATCATAGCTTTACACTCGCTTCTTGAATTGATTTCCTTGGAACCCGATCCTTGATTTCTGTGACTGTTATGTTTGTTTTAATGATTATTATGAATATATTGTGCTTTATCTTTCATCCTCCTCCCTAGATCATCATTCCATGCCTGAGTACTCGGTTAGGAGCAGGATCAACGGTCGTCACTTCGGTGTTAATAGACCTATAGATCCTAATGCCCTGCTTTTTTGTCTATGGATGATGAGCAAAGGATAGTTTTTCCCAGTTGTCTACCCCTATTGATTGTTCCTGGTTGAATGTTTGTCTTGCGCCTTCTTGCGATTGATTACCTCTACATATTGTTTATCTTTCCTCCCCGCGAACCGCTTATTATCCTCGGTGTTTCATCTCTATGTTGCATTGGGCTTAACATTTATAACACCTCTACGTTTTATTATATTTCTATGTTAATATCCTCTGTGTTTCAATACATTCAACCACAAAACTTTTCCTCCACAATTCAATATATTGTGCAAGGGAATTTTATCTTGTGTTTTAACACATCTGGCCTGCGATTTTCCCTCTGCCTTTTATTATATTTTGAAGACGAATTTAGCTTATGTTTTAGCACTTAAACCACATCGAATCAACCCTTGATTGAATGCGACTGAAATTTTATTTACACATCAAATTTTTATTAGGCATTTTTCTTTGAAGGATTGGCAGTTGCTTTACTTGCGAATTTCAGTTTTTATTACAAAGTGTTTACCCTTGATTGAATGCGAATGGAATTTTATTTACACAACGAATTTGTATTAGGATTTTTTCTTTGAAGGATTGGCAGATGATTGACTTGTGAATTTCATTTTTTATTACACAGCGTTTACCCTTGATTGAATGCGATTAAAATTTTATTTACACAACCAATTTTTATTAGGCGTTTTTCTTTGATGGATTGGCAGTTGAAGGACTTGCGAATTTCAACTTTTATTACACAATGATTTACCCTTTTTATGGTCAACCATTACCATTACCTCTGACCACGATTTGCAATTCTTATGACAACTATGTTGCCAAATTTTATGACAATGATATTTATAATTATATGTTATTTCCATATTAATAGAATTGGAGAAGGTTAAATGGTCACAAGGGATTCATAGAATTTAATGCATAATTAAATTCAAATTAAATTCAATTCCATTAGCAAATGACGAGGATAATTGTTCGGATGTTCCTCTCCAGCTTTTCCGACTTCAGAAAGAGATTATGAGCTATCATAATAGCTTTAATACCCAATGATGTGTTATGGTAGCATGCTTTTCTTCTGCTCAGCCATTATCTGGTAACGTCTGGTAGCGAAGCCTTGACTGAATAGTCAACGTGTTATTTGACCGCTCTTTATTATTTGAGTGTGTTTTATGGCTGCATTTTTTTGGACAGTAATCAACAATTTTTCGTGATTCCAGAATGGGTTGGTCCACCATATTTTAATAGCAACAAGTATAGTGATTTTTGGTGAATGTGTGACAGAGAAGGAATACTTAACTCATGACAGAGATTCATTATGTAACCCATGAATTAGATGTTCACAAAAACACTTTTTATTTCCTATTTTATTTTACACGGCCACCTCATACAAATATTTCTTGTTATGACAACGATCTAGCATTATTTCCTTATTAGATATAATTGGCGATATCATTATCAGATATCGATAGATATCAGTATTAGCTAGCGATGTTATACACTTAATACATACATTGATAATGGTGATTCCTAATTAGTAGATAATATATTCTTCATAAAGTTATATTGGGTAGTGTATTTTAACTTAGAAGTTAGGAAAAATTATTCCTTGAGTAAAGATTGGGAATCCTTAACAATTATTGTCTAGTCTTAATTTATGATTAAATGATAAATTCATTAGAAGTTTTACATTCTAGGGTTTTTGGCTTCCTTGTTTATTGTTGAAATAGAAGGGTAAAAGTGTTGATTAAGTGAATTAATAAAACCCCCTTTTAAATGAAAGGGTATTTTGTTCCTTGAATATTGTTGTGTTTTTAATTTTAGATCGGTCGGTTACTGTGTGCTTGAATATTTTTATGATGGCTAATGAAATCCACCTAGGATGTTGTGCCATAAAAGGAACCCACCAAGAGAAGCCTCATGAGAAAATGAGAGATCTTTTGGTTAGTTGCGCAAATTTATTTTGAGCGATGTCATCTACATCTTGTCGACTCGTGGCTTGGGGGCATGGGTGTAGTTTTCTTGTCAGTTATTTCGGAAACTAGCACGTTAGATTTATCTTTAGTCCTTGTTCCAGATAGGTTATGTTGCGTCAGGGTTATTGTCGCACCTATCGCCTGGGGACAGCATGATCCCTGATGAGGGGATCATGGCATGCCCTATTAGATAAAGGTGAATGATAACTTGGCCAGAGTTTGTTCTTTCCATTGTGGGTGTTTTTTATCATTGTAAGTTTGTCTTCAGCGCTTGGGTGGTAACGCCTTAAAGAATTTTGGTTTTTCACGCCATAGAGGTTTCCAGTTACTGGACGTCAAGTTTGTTGTGTTGGGATTGTGGATGTTTTCCTTTATCCTGTAGGCGTTGTCTTGTTTGTGTCAGGCGGGTAGTCATTTCTACCTATCTTTGGTTTCCTCATGTTTCACCCCATTGCTTGATGTTCTTTTTTATTGATTCATGGTTGTTTGTTGCCTAATTTGTGTGAGTAGTGTTCTTCGTCAGTTGGTGTGGTTAAACTGTTGTCATCGTTGCCTTTAAAAATAAAATAAAATAAAATCTTCGTGATGCATCACGTGTAGTCGTAATGATGTGGTCATTACATATGGTATCAGAGGGGTTTCAACCCACGACTTCGGATCACTACATCTTTCGTTGATGTGATTTTTTATTATAATGTTTCTAATTAAGTTGACTTGTATTCATGCAGGTAATCATGGTTAGAGGACGATGCAGAGCATGACAACGGGGTGCTAGGGGAGGAAGAGCAATGCCTCTAGTAGCATCCACACCTGAGGGGTCTAACCCCTAGGGAGACTAACAGGTTGTCGGGTAGGAGACTATAGGAGTGGGTGATGTGGTTGGGTTGATGAGGTCCTTTCAGCGTATGTCTAAGTCACTGATAATCCATTGGATAGAGATGAGGCCAGGGTGCCGACACCCTCTAAGGGTCCACCGCGTGCTCTGGTCGGTACTGGTTGCATTTACTACGAACTCGAGAAGGTCAAATTTCCTGATTTCTTTGGTGCCCTGGAGGTTGAAGCCATCGAGGCATGGTTGGAGAATATGGTGATTTGATTTTCACTTCGCAACTATACCTCCAACATGAAGATCCACATGGCGGTATTTCAACTGAAGGGGAGCGATCTTCTATGGTGGAAGACGCTTCTACCATAATTGAACATGGTCGTCGAAGACATGTCATGGGAACTGTTCGAGGAACGGTTCCAAGAGAGGTACCTATTAGAGAAATTCATTGAGTGTCAGCTCAACAAGTTCAATGCCTTGAGACAGGGTGGTCTTATGGTGCTTGAGTATGAGGCCTGTTTTATAGATTTTCTTTGGTATGCTCTGCACCTTAATACTGAGATAATTAAGGTCAACAGGTTCTTGTTTTCCCTTAACGTCAGCATACGTTCAAAGGTTAGGATTCTGATGCCTCATACCCTACATGATGTCCATTCAGAAGGCCCACGTAGCAGAGGAGGAGCTTATCAGCGGGGGTTAGAGAAGGACTCCAACAAGACCAATAGAGTAGGCATCATCTAGTGCACAGAAGCATCAGACACCAACTAGAGATACGCCAGGATATCATGGCTTCCAGAGAGAATCCACTCTCACTACACCTCGACGATATGTGCAACAACAACAGACTCCTTATAGGGGACCCCAACATCAACAACAACGTCAACCGCAACAACAATAGTTTAGGCCTTTTCAACAGAACAAACTAGGATTTTAGGCTGGTGGGCCATCAAATTCTAGTTCGGGTACCAGGAGTACTAGACTAAAGAAGGGGTGTTGGACTTGTGGGGAGCCACACTACTAGCCCGACTACCCAATGGAGATGACTAGAACATCTGGATCATTCGGACCCACTACCGTGGGAGATTTGGGCAGGTCCCATCAAATTCATGTAGTGGTGAATAAGCATCAGGTAGAGCACCAGTCGACTGTGCTCGAGACGTCAGGTATTGTTGTTGACTAGACCCTTAGTATTTTGATAGATCCCGATGATACAGAGAGTTTCATTTCTGGTGTGGCACTAAAAAGGATTAAGGTAAAAGAAGTTGAACAAGATGAGTTTAGCTTTGTAGAGATGGATTAGGGAGCCAGACAGAAGATTGGAGGGAAGGTTATGGGTTGTACCCTTAACTTGGGAGAGTTTGTCACTAGGGCCAACCTGTACATCAAAATCTTAGGCTCTTATGATGTCGTGATCGGTATGGAATGGTTGGAATCACATGAGGTGATAATCAACTGTAAGATGAAATGGTTGAGATTAGTCGATTATGAGGGACATAAACGCGTGATTATAGAACAGAACTAGGGAGATTCCTTGAGGTTCATATTTTCCTTGCAGCTATGGAAGAGCAAGCACAAGGGATGTAAGATTTATGCGATCCTTGCGTTAAACGAGAAGGGAGTAGCAGAAGGTCTAGAACACCTTCCTGTGGTGATAGAGTTTGTGGACGTCTTCCCAGAGGAGTTACCTGGGATTCCGCCAGAGAGGGAATTGGAGTTTACCATAGACCTGAAACTGGGGACTAAACCGATAGCAAGAATGCCTTATCGAATTTCGACCCCAGAGTTACAGGAGTTGAGAATGCGATTGAAGAATTTGCTGGACCTGGGACTTATACGTCCAAGTGTGTCACCGTTGGGTGCACCTATTATTTTCATACAAAATAACGATGGGTCATGGAGACTCTATATTGACTATTGTCAATTGAACAAGGAAACGATCAATAATTAGTATCTGTTTCCAAGGATTGATGATCTGTTTGATCAAATCAAGGGTGCGAAGGTGTTTTCAAAGATCGACTTGATATCAGGGTGTCAAGGTATCACCAGTTATGGATCAAGGAGTATGGCGTCCCTAAGACTGCCTTTAAGACGAGGTTTGGACATTACGAGTTCACTGTTTTACCGATTGGACTAACAAACGCCCTAGGGATATTTATTAGTTTGATGAAGGGGTGTTCCACGAGTACTTGGACAAGTTCATCCAAGTATTCATTGACGATATTTTGATTTACTCTCAGATGATGGAGGAGCATGATGAGCACTTGCGCTTGGTACTACAGTGTCTACAAGAGCACAAATTGAATGGGAAATTATCCAAATGCTCATTTTAACAATCGAAGATTAATTACTTAGGGCATGTCATCTCCGACGAAGGTATCATCATGTATCTAGCAAAGGTCGAGGCTATTATGGAATGGTTTTCATTGACAAATGTATCGGAAGTGCGGAGATTCATAGGTTTAGCAGGATACTATCGACAGTTCGTCGAGGGATTGTCAAATATAGTAAATATAATTATGGAATTGCAAAAGAAGAACAAGAAGTTTGTTTGGACCGAGAAATGCGTGGAGGCATTTCGGAGTCTCAAGGAACTATTGACAACAACACCGATACTAAAGGTCCCTAACATGGAAGTGAATTTCTTGGTATGCACTGACGCATCCAAGGAAGGCTTAAGTAGAGTCTTGATGTAAGACGGTTGAGTGATAGCTTACATCTCGAGGAAAATGAGAATGCATGAGGAGAACTATGCGACTCACGATTTGGAGTTGTTAGCCATTGTATATGCCTTGAGATTTTGGAGACACTACCTTATTGGATAAAAGTTTGAACTAAAAACATACCTCTTTGGACTACAACACATCTTTACGCAAAGCGACCTGAACGCGCGACAACGACGTTGGTCGGAATTGCTTAGCAAGTATGATTTTGATATTACTTACATAAAAATAATAGTGAACTGAGTGGTAGATGTATTGAGTCGAAGACCACACATATTTTTAGTGTTGCCTCTTCATACAAATCTACATGAAAATATTCTAACTTTATAGTGCGATGATGACTGGTACAAAGAGGTCAAGGATTTTATCGGACAAAACACAGTGATGGCACCAATATTTGAAGGATTTATGTTGGACGACGATGGACTTTTGAGATTTAAAAATTGAATTTACGTACCACCAAACAACGAGTTGAGGAGTTTGATCCTAAACGAGGCTCACAGAGCAGTGTACGTGGCCCACCTGGGGGTCACAAAGATAAGGGAAGACCTTAAACCCTTATTCTTATGGAAGGGAAGGAAGGAAGGCATAGTCAACTATTTTTCCAGATGTCTAGAATGTCAGTGGGTAAAGGATGAACATAGACATCCAGCAAGATTACTATAGCCACATGTTATTTCGGAATCGAAATGGGAGGTTATTTCGATGGATTTCATTGTTGGATTGCCACTGATGGCAAGGAGACATGACTCAATTTTTGTGGCAGACAACACTCTAACGAAGAGTGCTCATTTTATTCCTGTGCGTACAACATATCAGGAACCTAACATAGCTAGAGTTTTCATCAGTGAGATTGTGAGTCTGCATGACGTGTCTAAGAGGATTATATTCGATCGAGGATCAGTGTTTATTGGCTGATTTTGGACTAGTTTCCAAGAGACATTAGGAACCCGACTTAACCTCAGTACTGCATATCACCCAGAGACAAATGGGAATGTTGAATGAACAAACCAAATCTTGGAAGAAATGTTGCGCATGTACGTGATGGACCAACATAAGTGTTGGGAAGAATTCTTTCCACTGGTAGAATTTGCATATAACAACAGTTACCAAAGCACCATTAAGATGGCGCTTTTCGAGCTTGTTTACAGGCGACCGTGTCAAGCGCCTTTGAGTTGGGATTGACTTGAGGATAGTGTCCTGGTGGGACCAGAAGTGATCAAATAAATGGAGTATCAAATGCAAACAATAAGACAAAGGATTAAAGAAGCGCGGGATAGAAAAAAGAGTTATGTCAATGCACACCGTGTCGACCGTAGTTACGAAGTTGGTGATCGAGTCTTCTTGCAGGTAAAACTGCATAAGAGTTCAATCAAGTTGGAAAGGGACCTAAACTCTCTCCTAGGTCTATGGGACCTTTCGAGATTATGGAGAGGAAGGGGCCCGTGGCCTATCGACTAGCCTTGCCTGATTCTTTGAGGCTTATGCATGATGTTTTCCATGTATCTGTTTTGAGACATTATATTAGTTATCCTACACATGTTATTGACCTGAGTTCCACCCAAGTATCTGACGAGGGTACGCTCATGACTGAGCCAATCTGCATCCTGGATCATCACAGTCGATGGCTACGACATCGAATAGTAGATCATGTCAAGGTCCAGTGAGACAACTATAGTTTGCACTCAGCGACCTGGGAGGACGCATATTATATGCATCAACAGTTTCCATTTTTGTTTGATAGATAGACTTATGATATTGTGATACACATTTTTCATCACTTATGTACTGTGAAACTTTGGGATGAAGTTTAGACCAAGAGGGGGTGTATGTAACATCCCTCTTTTTCGCGCACTGAGAACACTTATTCTTTGAGAACACTACCTTTAATGTGATCCAGATTATTATACTATTGTTCGTTTGATTATGATTATGAGGCATTATGGATATGATTATATGTTATTTTGTGTATTTACATAGACAAGTGCTATTGACTGGGTTCTCCTGAGTGTGCAGGACTTTGGACCTCGAGTATGCAAAGGCATAGATGAAACCCCTTGGACTCTGGATCGAGTCAAGGAGTGGACTATTGGGTTTTGATTATTGTTGATATGACATATGCACATCTTATTAGATGTTATGATGATTGATTTTATTTCAGACATGATTCGTTGATGATGTAGGATGACGATATCTTGCCGACCAGAATCACATGTGGAATAGAGGGGTCACGCATGACCACCAGAGACGTTGAGGGAGAGGTGTGGACAATAGCCCTGCCACAGCCTAGTAGCAGTCCCGTCGTGGTTGTAACTATAGGTTAATGATTACCTATTTCGAGAAATTCCACGATGTCGTGAGGGAAGACTCTGATCATTGATCACAATGATTCTAAGGGGTGTGCAATAAGGTAGGGGCCTTATTCCTTAGAGGCCCTTAGTCTTCCACAACATCACCTGGAAGAGTATTGACTCCAGGGTTTTTAATGTCTACCAAGTGAGTGAAGAGGCGAGTGGCACCCTTGGAGCACATAGTGCATCTTGAAGGGAACATTGCGCAAGGAAAATTGAAAGAGGCGAGTGGCACCCTTGGAGCACGTAGTGTGTCCTGAAGGGCACGTCGTGAAAGAAAAAATGGAAAGAGGCAAGTGACAACCTTGGAGCACGTAGTGCGTCCAGAAGGGTACGTCGCACAAGAAAAAAACCCAGAATGAGGCGAGTGGCACCCTTGGATCACCTAGTGCATTTTGAAGGGCATGTCACGTTGTTAACTAATAAGTGAATAAACCTATATGGCATTCGAACGAATGATGTGATAAGAAATATTTAAAAACAATTTCCCTAAAAAAATGTCGCCCAACCTAGGAAATTAAAATCTAGGGCTAAGTGATAATTGTGGTAAAAATAATAATAATCATATTTAAACATGTGACGAGAAGGGGGTAAGAAATTCATTTAATTTATTAAAATCAAATTCCTTTGGGGGATCAAATTTAAAAAGAAAAGAAAAGAAAAAGGATATTATTGTTTTTCTACATATGCTAATTAAAAGTTATTAATTAAAAAGAAAAAGGTGTAAAAGGTAATTTTTCTACACTTGCTAATTTGAGTTTTAGATAAAAAGGGAAAAGAGGGAAACTTAAAAGAAACAAGAAACTAAGGGAAAAAGGGGAAACATAAAGAAAAAGGGAAACATAAGGAAAAAGAATAATGACTAACTTAGTAAGGAATATTTCCTTCAAGAACTTTCTAAATATGAACTCAACTAGGAATTTAGGAAGGGCGTAAGTCATTTAAATTGTGTAAGGGAATATGGGGACACCTAGGAGCAATTTTAGGAATGCTTTAGGTGGGTGAGGGAAATAGGAGTAATAAAATAATTAATGAAATTAATTTTTGGTGCAACTAGGGGGATGGGTGACATGTGTACGGGGGAGGTTTTTCTGAATTAATTTAATGTAAAATAAATTAAATGGGAATTTGGGAATGAAATCAATTAGAAACTCTATAAAAAAGAGGAGGAGGAGGAGGATTATGGATATCTTCCTAGATGAGTAGCGTTACGCTACACAATTTTTGTATTTACTGACTTATCTTGTGGGAGTTGGGATACCCAGCTCGGGTAACGAGTGGTAGATCGACCTTGTGAGGTGAGTCGGTGCCTAGTTTTTCTTTGGTTTAGAGTGTGTGGCCCCTTTGTATCTCGGGGGGCTAAGGGGGAAGAAGAGTAACCCTAGCGTTGGCTGGGAGGTACCGGTGAAGTCACTTTGGTTGGAAAGCGAGAGATGGATGGAGCGCCCGGGACAACGAATCGGAGCTGTCACCTTGGGCTACGATACACATGCTTTTATTTTGAATGGTACATTAATATTGATATTTCTCTTTCGTTTATGTAGCTTTGTTTGTGTAAATAAAAGTGTTTTACTCAGATTTTTTAATCAAAAACTTAAATTCATCATAGCTTTACGCTCGCTGCTTGAATTGATTTCCTTGGAATCCGATCCCTGATTACTATGACTATTCTGTCTATTTTAATGATTAATATTAAGAGATTGTGCTTTATCTTTCGTCCTCCTCCCTATATCATCAGTCCACGCCTAAGTAGTCATCCAGGAGTCGGATCGACGATCGTCACTTCAGTGCTAATAGACCTATAGATCCTAATGCCCTTTTTTTTTGTGCTTGGATGATGAGTGAAGGATAGTTTTTCCCGACTGTCTACCCCTGTTGAGTGTTCCTGGTTGAATGTTTGTCTTGAGCCTTCTTGCGATTGATTAACTCTCGTATTGTTTATCTTTCCTCCCCGTGAACCACTTATTATCCTTGGCATTTGATCTCTGCGTTGCATTAGGATCAAAATTTATAAAACCTCTGTGTTTTATTATATTTCTATGGAAATATCCTCTGCATTTAATACATTCAACCAAAAAAAAATTCCTCTGCAATTGAATATATTGTGCAGGTGAATTTTACCTTGCATTTTAACACATCTAGCCTGCGATTTTACCTTTGCCTTTTATTATATTTGGAAGAAAAATTTAGATTTCATTTTATCACTTAAACCAGATCGAATCCACCCTTGATTGAATGCAACTGGAATTTTATTTACATAGAAAATTTTTATTAGGCATTTTTCTTTGATGGATTAGCAGTTTATTTACTTGCAAATTTCAGTTTTTATTACAAAGCGTTTACCCTTGATTGAATGTGACTGGAATTATATTTACACAACGAATGTTTATTAGGAGTTTTACTTTGAAGGATTGACAGATGACTGACTTGTGAATTTCAGTTTTTACTACAAAGCATTTTCCCTTGATTGAATGCAACTAGAATTTTATTTACACAACAAATTTTTATTAGGCATTTTTCTTTGAAGGATTGGCAGTTTATTGACTTGCAAATTTCAGTTTTTATTACACAGCCTTTACCCTTGATTTAATGTGACTGGAATTTTATTTACATAGCGAATTTTTATTAGGCGTTTTTCTTTGATGGATTGACAGTTCAATGACTTGCGAATTTCAGTTTTTATTACACAACGATTTAACCTTTTCATGGTCATCCATTACCATTACTTATGACCATGATTTGCAATTCTTATGACAACTATGTTGCCAATTTTTATGACAACGATATTTATAATTATATGTCATTTCCATATTAATAGAATTGGAGAAGGTTAAATGGTCACAAGGGACTCATAGAATTTAATGCATAATTTAATTCAAATTAAATTAAATTCCATTAGCAAATGATGAGGATAATTGTTTGTATGTTCCTCTCCAGCTTTTCCGACTTCAAAAAGAGATTACGAGTTGTCATGATAGCTTTAATACCCAATGATGTGTTATGGTAGGATGATTTTATTCTGCTCAACCATTATCTGGTAGCGTCTGGTAGCGAACCCTTGACTAAATAGTCAATGTGTTATATNTTACATGATTCTAGAATGGGCTGGTCCACTGTATTTTAATAGCAACAAGTATAGCGATTTTTGTGAAGGCAATTTTTGGTGAATGTGTGACAAAGAAGGAATACTTAACTCGCGACAGAGATTCATTATGTAATGCGTGAATTATATTTTCAGAACAACACTTTTTATTTCCTATTTTATATTTACATGGCCACCTCATACAACTATTTATTGTTATGACAACGATCTAGAAATATTTCCTTATTAGATATCTTTATAATTGGCGATATCATTATCAAATATTGATAGATATCAGTTTCAGATATCAATATTAGCTAGCGATGTTATACAATTAATACATACATTGATAATGATGATTCCTAATTAGTAGATAATCTATTCTTCATAAAGTTATATTGGGTAGTGTATTTTAACTTAGANTAGAAGTTAGGAAAAATTATTCCTTGAGTAAAGATTTGGAATCCTTAATGATTATTGTCTAGTCTTAATTTATGATTAAATGATAAATTCATTAGAAGTTTTACATTCTAGGGTTTATGGATTCCATGTTTAGTGTTGAACTAGAAGGGTAAAAGTGTTGATTAAGTGAATTAATAAAACCCCCTTTTAAATGAAAGGGTTTTTCGTTCCTTGAAGATTGTTGTGTTTTTAATTTTAGATCGGTCAGTTACTCTGTGCTTTAATAATTTTTATGATGGTTAATGAAATCCACCTAGGACGTTGCACCATAAAAGGAGCCCACCAAGAAAAGTCTCATGAGAAAACGAGAGATCCTTTGGTTAGTTGTGAAAAATTATTTTGAGCGATGTCATCTACGTCTTGTTGACCCGTGGCTTGGGGCGTGGGTGTAGTCTTCTTGTCAATGATTTTGGCTCCTAGCGCGTTGGATTTATCTTTAGTCCTTGGTCCAAATAGATTATGTTGCATCAAGGTTGTTGTCGCACCTATCATCTGGTGACGACATGATCCCTGATGAGGGGATCATGGCATGCCCTATTGGATAGAGGTGAATGATAACTTGGTCGGAGTCTATTTTTTCCGTTTTGGGTGTTTTTGATCTTTGTAATTTTGTTGTTGCCTCTTGGGTTGTAACGCCTTAACGTGTTTTGGTTTTCCGTTTCGTAGAGGTTTCCAGTTACTGGCCTTCAAGGCCGTTGTGTCAGGATTGTGTATGTTGTCCTTTATCCTATAGGCATTGTCGTGTTTGTGTCAAGCGGGTAGTCGTTTCTACCTATCTTTGGTTTCTGCATGTTTTGCCTCGTTGCTCGATGTTCTTTTGTGTTGATTCATGGTTGTTTGTTGCCTGAATTCTGTGCATAGTGTTCATCGTCAGTTGGTTCGGTTAAACTGTTGTCGTGATTGCCTTTCAAGAAATAAAAAATAAAAAATATTTCCTTCGTGATGTGTCACATGTAGTCATGATGATGTGGTCGTTACAGTTTCCAATTTATACCACAGGTTTATGTTGGGATTCTCCCATATTGCATGGGCTCTCAGCCTAGTAACCAGGGGTGGTGGTAAGGAAACATTTGTGTGGGGCCCATCCCAAAAAATGTCATTTGATGATTTGAAACAATTGTTTTCTCAACCCTAGTACTCTCATTATAGGACCTGCAATAACCATTTGAGATCAAGACAAATGCTTCAACCTCTATTGTGGGCGTCGTTCTCACTCAGCAAGGCCACCCTGTGGCCTATCATAGTGAGACACTATATGATGTTGTCCATAAGTAGCCTACTTATGACAAAGAAATGTTCTCCATTGTGAAAGCCTGTCGCCAGTGAAGACATTACATTCTTGGGAAGGATACAGTCATGCACACTGATCATAAGCCACTACATTTCATGCAGACACAAGGAAAATTGTAGAATGACTGCCATCAAAAGTGGTCCACATACTTGCAACAATTCCATGTCAACATAAAGTATAAAAAATGAAGTACCAACTGATTCGTTGATTGCCTTAGTTAACCACCAGTCATGACACTCACCACGGTGCTAGACTCTTACTTCCATGATACCTCTGAATGGTGCCAACTCTATGAGACATAACCATACATTTCCACCACCTACCAAATGTTGGGCGAAAAAGCATTTGTTGTCAATTTCTGTATTCAGGATGGGTTGTTGTGTTGTTTGGGACATATCTGTGTTCCATCAAGTGAGCAAGATAATATAATTTTAGAAGCCCATTATAGTCGGGTGGAAAGACACTTAGGCATCAAAAAGACAGTGGAAATGCTGCAGAAACATTTCTACTGGTCAAAACTTCGATAATATGTCAACAAGTATATCAAGTCCTACACTACCTGCGCTATTTCCAAACCGAACACTAAGAAATAGGGCATGTACACCCCTCTGCCTACTCCTAACAGTCCATGGGAATCCATCTCAATGGAATACATGTCAGGACTCTTGTCCACTAAGAGGGGAAATGACTTTGTTTTTTTGTTTGTTGATCGCTTTTCTAAGATGGCAGTTTTGGTCGCCTGTAAGAAGAGAATCATAGAAGAGGCCACTGCCAAGATCTTCTTTGAATGACTCTGGGTACATTTTGGAATCCCACAAACCTATCGAGCCTATTATCACTACTAGACAACAAGCTCACCAAATCCACGACCTTCCACCCCCAGAAAGATGGCCAAACCGAGGTCATAAATCGAATGATCATGCATATCCTATGCATGTACAATTCCAACCACCCCCGCACATGGGATGAGAGTCTTCCCTATGTTCATCATAGCTACAACCGATACTTACATATCTCAACTGACCACAGTCCCTTTCAATTGGGCTTGATATTCCAACCATTGGGTCCCATGGATATTTCACTACCCCTTATGGCCACCCTGACTGACTCATCACCTGCTCCAACTGAAGCTGAAAAATCCACCCAGTTCATTGAGTGGATCTAACACATCCTCCAACAAGTTCAAGATATTTTATAGAAGTCCAATGCCAAGTAAAAGTAGTGTCGTGATCAACACTGGGTGCCACATAAGTTTAAGGTGGGAGACAATGTTTAGTTTCACTACCAAAACTAACTCCGTATAGAAACCCATTGAAAGTTTCATCCACTCCATTACGGATCTTACACCATCACCAAGGTTCTGGGTGACAATGATTTTGAGCTCAACATTCCTCCTTTCCTTGTCCTACGCCCAATGTTCAACGTGGATCTCCTTCGGCCCTATTTCCCACCATTATTGGACACCTCAAAGATATCTGAACAATTCAAACAAACATAGCTCAACCCCAATTGCATACAACAATAATCTAATGATTATATTGTGGACACACATGTCAAGGGCACTCGCCAGCAAAGGATCCACCTTTATCAAGTTGTCAAAGCAGGGCAACTCCTGTACCAATGCAAGTGGCTCACCCGTGGCCAAATTCAATAGAAATTTCGTCATATGATGGGGGCACTCAACAAAATGGAGACCATTTCTTCCTAAATGGGGAGGATTTATCCATATGGATGTCTATGTCCTCCCAACTATTCCAATTGGCTCATTTTGGCAGTTTTCTGGTTTGGCAGTTTTTTCCAAGTTTTCGGGTCCCTGACTTTCGAGGTCATTTTGAGGCCCTAAAAAATGTTCTCAGGGCTCACAACAATTCAAATATAGATGAAGTTATAGTGTGACAAAAACATGTGCATTCCTCAGATAGGCCTTTCCAACGGGCTATCATTTTCCTAAAATGAAGATCATATGCAAACGTTATGACCCCGAGAAGTTGATGTACTGACTTACCACAATGGGGCCCTCCTGAATTTTGGTGCTTCATATCATATGGTTAGGTTTTTGTATGTCTATGTTTTTTTCTCATTCGTGTTTATTGTAAAATATACCACTGTAACCTATCAATCATTTCCACACTGTCACTGTGAAATATACCACTATAACCTATCAACCTGTCCAACCTATCACAACAACTTGTACCATTCATCAACCTATACCTCAAACTATACCATCAATCAATTCATCAACCATGCACCAAACCTGTACCAACAACCACTGCATCAAACATGCACCAAACGTGTACCAAGAATCTGTACCCAAAATCTATACCAACACAGGTACATCAACTATGCACAACAAAACTTGTCTCATCAATCTCATCAACCAAATTGGATCTACTCACCAAGATCAATCACCAAGACTTTTAGGAACCAACTATCAAAATAGCATAAAAAACTTCAGAATAAGTACTCAACACCTTGACAAAGAGAGAATTTCAGATAATAATCCTCTTCGATGGGGCAACCTCCTTATACGCCACATAATTTACAAATACAAGATGATTCCAAATGAAAAGGTCTCCTTGGTATATATAAGAGACTAGGAGGTACAGTTACAACTAATGGACCTAATTTGACATAAATAAAATAACGATACTAATGTAATATGCCCCAATTAAGGGGTAATGTGCCACTATTTAGGGCTTAACATGCACCTCCCCTTCATACAAGTGTTGTCCAGAAAGCTTCAATAATTTTGGATGCTTTTGTATAAAAGACTCATCTTCCCAAGTGGAATCTTCAACAGGTAGTTTCCTCCACTTAATGAGATACTATGAAATGGATCTATTACTTAGATGGAAAATTATCGTGTCAATGATATCTTTAGGCTCCAATATGAATTTTACTTCCTCATTAAGTTCTGGAAATACAATTTGAACTAGGATCTTGTCACCTATAAACTTCTTTAAGCATGAAACATGGAAAACTGGGTGTACTCACGAAGATGCAGGAAACTTCAATTTGTATTCCATAGTACCAATCTTTTTCAACACCTTATAAGGGCCATAGTACTTTGGTTATAATTTATTATCCTTCTTAGATTGATTGAGGGACATCTAGTTATATGGTTGTAGTCTTAAAAATACACAATCCCCTACTTCAAATATTCTTTCACTACAATGTTGATATGATTGTTGTTTCATGTGATTATGTTCCATGGTCAGGGTGTCCCTTAAGAGTTGGAGAAATTCTTGTTGATGCTCGATGTGATATTCCACTGATTGAAACTTAGATTTTTCTTTTAGATAAGAAGTGATGGAAAGTGGGTGATATTCATAGAGTGCCATAAATGGTGTCATTTTTGTTGCATTATGAAAGGAAGTGTTATACCACCATTCTGACAAGGGTAACCAAATAAAACAATTGTGTTTGTTTACCAGAGACAAAGAAATGAAGGCAGACGTCCAAACATTTGTTCACTATATCGGTTTTTCCATCATATTGAGGATGATAAGATGAGATATGAGCCAATTGAGTACACAAACAAGAAAACAATTATGTCCAAAAATGTCTAGTGAAGATGGGATCATTGTCACTTACAATAATCTTTGGGCTTCCATGTAGATTTTTAACTGACTCAATGAATAAGGTGGAAACTGTACTGGATTTGAAAGGATGATAGAGTACAAAAAAGTGTGCATACTTGGTCAGTCTATCAACAATCACCATGATAATACTCTTTCCTTCAGACTTCGGTAACCCTGTGATGAAATCCATGGAAACATTCTCCCAACGCTGACTTGTAATGGATAATGGTTATAAAAGACACGAGGTTTTAATTGTTTCCACCTTATTTTGTTGGAAAACCAAACATTATGCCACAAACCTTTGGACATCAGTTTTAAGGCCATCCCAAAAAAATTCCTTCTTTACCCTATGGTAGCTTTTCAGAAATCCTGAGTTCCCTCCTTCCAGGGAGGTGTGCAATTCCAAGAGTACCTTTTGTTTGATTTGAGATTTCTTACATAAATATAAGTGATATTTGTACCATAGTGAATCATTTTCTGACGTAAATGTATCTGATGCATTGGAATCCTATTGCAACCTTTGAATGAGAATCCACATGTTTTTGTCATTCTTCCATTCATCGCTCGCTTCTATTATCCAATCGGGTTGGATGATAGGGATAGAAAAGAGAAAGGTCTCAAAATATTCATCCTTTCTTGAGAGTGCATCTACCACAACAATTTTCTTCCCTTTTTTGTAGATGATTTCAAATCATAACCCAACATCTTGGTCAACCATTTTTGGTTTTATTCTAAAGATAGTCTTTGTTCCAAGAAATATTTACAACTATCATGATCTGTTTTGACCTTGAAGTGCCTACTTATTAAGTAAGGCCAACATTTCTTCAATGCATGTAGTATTTCCATCATTTCCTTCTCATAAATGAGTTTGTGTAAGTCCTTTATCTTGAGTGGATGATTTTCAAAAGAAAGGGGCCTTCCTTCTTTCATTAGAACAACACCAATACCATTTCCCAAGGCATCACATTCCACAATAAATGTTTTTGTGAAGTCTGGTGTGGCCAAGACATGAGCTTTGCACATCACCTCTTTAAGTTGTTCAAAATCTTGAGTTGCCTTTGGAGTCCATGAAAATGCATCCTTATTATTTAATGTCATTAAAGGTGTTGTTGTTATTCCATAGTTCCAAACAAACTTGCGATAGTAACCTATCAAACCCAAAAATCCTATAAGATTCTTCAATGTTTTGGGAATCATCATACCATCATGGCCTTAATTTGTTTAGGATCTACCTTGACACATTCATGAGATACAATATGACCCAAATACTCTACCTCCTTCACCCCAAAGAAACATTTGTATGGTTTGGTATATAATTGTTTCTCCTTTAGTAGTTGTAGCACCTTGTCAACATGTCAAACATGATCCTCTCAATACTTTCTATAGATTAGTATATCATCAAAAAGTACTAGCACGAATTTTCAAAGGAAGGGCTTGAAAATGGAATTTATCAACGCTTGGAACATGGAAGCTGCATTTGTAAGGCCAAAAGGCATGACCAAAAATTCATAATGGCCTTCATGAGTTTGGAATGTTGTTTTTGGGATATCTGCTTCCTTCATTCTAATCTGATGATACCCTAAACAAATATCTGACTTTGTGAAGTAGATTATTCCATGTAGTTCATATAAAAATTCATCAATGACAAGAATGGGAAGCTTACCTTTAATAATGATCCTATTGATCTCTCTATAATATTGACACATATTCCATGAGCCATCTTTCTTGAGTACCATTACCACCGGTGCAGAGTAAGAAATTTGGTTATTTCTAATAATGTCAGCCTCTAACATTTCTTCAACCATACGCTCAATTTCACGCTTATGGGCATAAAGGTATCTGTAAGTCCTGATGTTAGGAAGAAAAATCCCAATAATTAGGTGAATAGTATGATCATGATTTCGAGTGGGTGTAAGACCTCTGGGAATACCTTCAAATAATTTGGAATGCTTATCAATGATCCCTTGGAGATCTAGGGGAATATATGGCTTATATGTTTGAACATCTTGAGAGCATAGCTGTACAATTACACCATTATGCCCCTTTTTCAATAATGTTTTCATTCCATTAGAGCTTATAACCTTACTAGGTTTCCCTGTGATACCACTTAACTCAATTTCCTTTCCTTCCAATGAAAATTTCATTAAAATTTCTTGAAAATTAAAAGCTATTGTTCCCAATGATTGTAACCATTGGAATCCTAGTACGACATAAACACCACCCATGGGTATATAAATCATTTGACTATTCATTACATATTTCCCCATAGTAAGATTGATCTTATGAAATTTTCCTAAGCAATTGATAGTTCCTCCATTTGCAATCCTTTCTTGAAACTATGGCGTTGGATATATAAAGCAATTGAGATATTTGGCTAATTTATAGTGAATGAAATTATGAGTACTAGCAAAGTCAATTAGGACTATTACCTTGTTAATTTTTATATATCCTTTGATCTTGAGGGTTTGAGGTGTGTTAATTCCAGCCAATGCATTGAATGATATTGTGGGAGTCAACTCTTCAGAAGAAATATCTTCTACATTTTCATCTTCAGATGGTTCTTGGTCTTGTTCTTGTTATTCTTCCTCTTCACAATCTATGTAGAATAATTTCTTATCACCACACTTATGTCCCTTAATGTACTTGTTTTCACAATTAAAGCACAAACCGTTTTCTTTTCTTTCCTCAAATTTTTTATGTGTCAACCTTGTAGGTTGAGGTGTTTTAGAAGAAGGAACATTTTTCTCTCGATATATATTAGGAGTGGTCCTTCTAGAATCCATAGCCATATTTTTACTTTCAACATTTCTTGCCAACCTGAACGCATTCTCCAATGATTTGGGTTCCCAAAGGAGAACCTCATGTTAAATTTTATCCTTTAACGTTCCTATGAATACATCAATCAGGTGCTCATATGGAATATCTGTTACCTTTATATTAAATCTTTGGAAGTTCTCAATGTGCTTCACAATTGAACACTTTTGCTTGACATTTATCAATTCGATAAATAAGGTATTTCTCCTTGAATCCTCTTAGTGTGCTATCATTTCTTCCATGAAAATTGTCCAAGTGAAAAGTGATTTTAGAGAATGAAGCCATCGATACCACACAAATTGATTGGGTTCTAAATATAAATAAGAAATTCGTACCTTTTTGTGTGTGGCACATCATGTAGATCAAAGAACTGCTCCATCTGAAGTATCCATGTGATTAGAACATTTCCATCAAATCTCCTCATATCAATCTCAGGAAATTGGTTGGTATTGAATCCAAAGTTGGAGTTTCTCCAGTCTTGATTCATCTTCCTTCTCTCCTCATCATGAATTTCATGGGATACATTTTCACTTTCAGTTGGCCTCTCTATTAGGAAATTTTTCAATCCTTCCATGATCTCCCTTTTTAAACCATCCATATTAGTATCTATTATTGCTTCCAACTTAGCTTTAGATGAATATAAAAATAGAATAAAAAATCTCATAATAATTACTCAATGCATTGACAAAGACATAATTTCAAATAATAAGCCTCTTTGAGGGGGAAACCTCCTTACACACCACATAAATTTACAAATACAAGATGATTCCAAATGAAAAGATCTCATTGGTATATATAAGATACTAGGAGGTACAATTACAACCAATGGACTCAATACGACATAAATAAAATAACAATACTAATGTATTATGCCCCAATTACAGGGTAATGTGCCACTATTTAGGGTTTAACAAAGAAAAATCTCAACCATATACACAATATGACCAAGATAACCAACAAGATACCTCTAGAAATTCACCATATTCTCCATAAATCAAATACCATAAACCCTTACATCAATAATGCATCAAACCCTCACTGTAATGAAACTTCAAACTATACTAATAATCTCCTCAGTATATAAACTCTAATAACATAGATCTCATATCCAATATCACAAGAATATCACTAAACCATGTGCATCTATGTCTCTCTAGTCATGTGCCATACATGTGCATACAATCATAATCATGTGTAATAATCCCTCACATGAACTAGACATCAAGCCCTCACTGATATGCAACCTCAAACTAAACCAAAAAATTCAGCAACGCATCATAAAAAAAATACCTCAACAATGTACCACAAAATCCCTCAACCATTTACCAATAAATACAACATATACCTCAACACTCAAACCAACAAGATGCACTAATGATAAATACTAGACATATCGCCAATGTATTTATGTAGATATAGCTCATACAGTAAGTTCCATACAACCTGTTATCACCACAAGTCACCTCTGGATTGCGGCAGAGGTAAGTCCAATACCTATCAGTTTATATGTCATAGTTAATGGATTTAAAGAGGTCAAATGGGCCAGACTCAAGAGAATATCGTTTTAACTCAGAAAAATTGGACGAGCATGCATAAGAAATGAGGTCTGGAATCAACTTCAGTCAGTAATTTGGAGTAAGGCTGAGTAGAGGGAATAATTTGGCGAGGAGAGTGTAGAGGCCCTCCACGGACATCAGGTCTTCCAACAAACTAAGGAGGAAAAACTCAAACACAAGATATTCTTGAATTCAAATCTCAAAGAAACTGAAAGGAATTATAACAACATTATGATCAAACATTCATCATAATACAATCACAATAAGTCATGTGAATCAGTCACTTACGAACCCTTTCAGTATGAGAGGGAAACAAGAGGGAGAAAGAAGGATGACTATCATTAAACAAGAAATCTCAGACTACAATGCATAACGAGAGAACTAAAAGCTTCATTTAAAGCTTTACAATACTGGAGCTTTGTTCTACCATAGGCCATAACAAAATATCACAATAGTTTCCACCACCAGGAGTGTGACCTGGACACTACAATCAAAGCCTTGCATCTACATCTTCTTCTGTCAGATGGGATCTCAGATCAGTATGGGCTTTGTAGGAAAATCTACTGACAGGGGAACTTTGGACTGACAGTCTACCTCCATGGCCAGTTCTTCCATGCTTTCTATTTATGTGGTGAAATGAGGTTTCAACCACCTTACCCTACTTACATTAACTACTTTCATCAGGATTGGGACAGATTTTGACATCCATGAATGTTATCAGTGATCCTCATGATTTATTCCAATCAATCCCAATGCCTCGAAACCACGTAGATCCTTTCCTCAGACCATCATGGATGATTTCGACCTTCGGCATAGCCCCCTCCATCGTTCCATGTGAACTTGGGCCATGACCTGAGGCTCCCTTGTGAAATTTAGGGATTTCGCATTTCAAGAGCTTTCACTCCCCTTGATTTCACATATTTCGACGCTCGATCCCGTGAAACGACCCATCAAGATCGATGGTTGGATCCATTTTGAATTTGATGGACATGACCATTTACTTTAACAATCTCATCCGCTCTTTGCTCAACAGGCGCTTTCCCTTTCTTCATGGCCCTTCTTCCAAATGACCGTGGGCCGTGATCGTGGGCCCAACTCCCAGGCACATCACAATTTCACGTTTCATGAACTCGCATCGTGATCTATACTAAAACCTCTAAGTCATGAAATCGCAATCCCTTGGATCGGGTGACACACTTCCCTTTTCCTTGGACAACCAAGATGGATATCGAAATTTCAAGACATCGGGCCATCGGGACTTCGGGACTTGGGGCATTGGCCTTTATCACTTCAGTTTTCCCTAAATGACTTCCTCCGAGGTTTGGATCTAGTGCCACACGTCCTGCTAGATCGTACGACTCCTGCTGATTTTGGGTTTCAGGGATTTAGATCATTTACAAACAAATTCAACAACGTTCTGAACTCCCAATTCCCGTGCTTATAATTTTTTGTTGATCTCTGAACTTCGAAATGAAATTTCCTCCACCAAACGAAACTTGCTCGCTCGCTTGATTCAAGTCCATATCAGACTGCTCTAAGTGTTGTTATTTGTGATTATGGTTGTGGCCTTTGTAACAAATACTTGGATGATTGAATGAGGGCTCATGAAGGCAAAAGGATCAGTGAAAGAGACAAGGAAAGAGAAGTGATGGACTTCAGAGAAAACAAAAAGGCTTCGACACCTCTCAGGAAGGAGAAAAAAATAAAACCATAAGACGAAAGGAAAAAACCTTACGATTGGGTTTGCAAAAGGAGGAGAGATAAGAAAACTTATAGACTTAGGAAAAAACTCCAAATTCACAAGACTCTGAAAAGTTTATGTGATAACATTTGGCTCCACAGGGGATGTCATGATCCCTGCGAGATGCCAAGAACAAGTAGTTCCAATGCCTTAGATTTGGGCCATGGAGTCTCCTATTAAGAAAAAAAAAACATAAAACAAGAATGGTATTTACAATGATGGAATGTCGACTGCGGCTTTAAAAAAAAAGCGTTTTCAGGAAGTTCCCATTTACAGGGCCACTAAAAACTTCATCCCCCTCCAAATTCTACAACCTATAAGTATTATTTAAAAGTGTCTCAGAAATTTTGAAGCGTCCAATCCAAAGGGCTTCAAATTTACCATGCTTTCCCTTGTCCTGTCTGGGTGCATCCCATTTGAGTACTAGATACCCCAGCTGGAAATCATTCTTAATGCTTTTCTTGTCAAACGACTGCTTGATATTCTACTGATGGTCATGTTCCCTATCTAGTAGCTTATCTCTAGTTTCCTAGACTTCTGCTAGTTGTAATATTCTCCTGACCATGTCATCAGGTTCTCCCTGGTAGTCTTGGAATAATTTCACCACAGGCAGAGCAAGATGAGAAGGAAAAAATTATTTAGTCCCATATACAAGTTGGAAAGGAGCGATGCCCAGGGAACTCTTTGTTGTAACTCTGTTGTTGGGAAAAACACCCTACGGACTAGCAAATTAGGGTCAGACTTTGCATGTAGATTTGACCGAATAGAAACTACTTTTTTACCTACATCCCAAGATTTAAATCCCTTTTTCTCGATAAATGCATGGAAAAGGACCACCTACCTTATTACCAACGCTCGACGTCGATCCTCCATTGTGCTTGAATACTTTCTCGCAATGCTCCTTCCAAAGATGACCTGCACTCAAGACAAACAACAACTATGCATGCATGCTACTTCTATACTCAAGGGTTAGAAATCAAACATAAACTAATCAAACCATAGACAATTTATAATTTGGGACGGGAAAAGCATTCTTTTTATTACTTAAAGTGAATCAACTTACAAAAGTTGAGACCGACCACCACTCCTTGAACTTGATCTTGGGCTCCTCTTCTTCTGTCCTTCAACTTCTTTGCGTTAAATATCCTTTGGCATGAGGAAAGGCTAAAGGGTTGGGACAATGGAATATGTAAATGGGCAGAGTTTCTTCGCTATATTTTTTCCTCTTCCAAATGGTACCCCTACCCCTTCTTTTATAGGCTAGAATGAGCTAGGGTTTTGGACGAACCCTCATCCATGCATGGCCGGGAGTTTCAGTTAAATCACCCATAGCTTTTTGTTCCATTGGAAACTTTCCTTTTTTTGTGCTTTTGTAGGTACACGCTGGTTGTTGTGAGTCAGCCAGCGTGTACACACGTGCAGTAATGGGTTAGGGCGTGTGGGCCTTTACACAAGAGGATTTTCAAAGAGTTGTTCAGTAGAGTTTTGGAAAAGAAGGTATATGAGTTGGCTTGATGCCAGGTAAGCATGTGTGGTGCAATTTAGGGTTATAAAAGATGCCCCCTAATGTGTGAGGTCAGAAGAGCATCTGATGGCCGAAATAAATTACCAATCTTTACTGATGTGCCAAACGATTGAGCCCAAGGATCAGGAACCAGGAGGTGTCGTCTGCAAAATAACAAATGTCTCACTGAGGCAGGCATACCCATGCTCGGGATAAAATAGAACCATGGCTACCAATAAAATACACTGTAGATCCATTTCAAATAACTATAAAGAGTAGCCGTGAATAATACATAACAGAGCTACATCTCGAAATCAGAAAGATATACATATAGAGTATCCATCTTCCAGAAGCTGATTCGGCCTGATGGATGGACTTCAGATCTTGAGAAACAACTTCAAAATCATCCAAAACTCGGGTAGGAGTGTAATATGAGTGTACGACTACACTACCCAGAGGTCTTCAACGACTTGTCGGTCATGGACTTGATAATCTTGGTGATCGTACTGAAGGCTTCAGTGATTTCGAACAAGGACTTGAATGGACATTCAGGATGGATGGGTATGCGGACAAGAGACATATTGCAGAGGGGTCGACTCAGTCTTAGTGAAAAACTTCCCTTGGACAATAGCACGACAAGTGATGAGACTCTGGTAGCATATATGTTAATCATAAGTCTACGAAACAGGAGGCAACGCAAACTCTCCATATGTTTGGAAGAATAACCAAACAGTGGAGGACACAACTCTATATAGCGAGAAAAGCTTTGTAAGGTCGTACTACATCCCATAGTCTGATGAACAAATGGACATATGTGCTTTATCCAAGAGCGGCTCATTATGCTTCCAATAAAGAATAAGTATTGCAAACATATAAGCTCAAGTCATAAGGACAAGACTGATGTTCTGGTAAAATGATACTCGGGGAAAATCCTCCGGCGACCAAAGGTGTTAAGACGCAGAAGCAAACTGTCATAAGGCTGGTGGATAAGGTATGCAAATGCAGTTG
>SNQJ01S0050630.1:0-16317 GCA_010110895.2 Picea sitchensis
GTGTAGTTAGGGTTTCAGTTTTGAAAGAAGTTTTGAGAGTTTTTGGATCAAATCACTTCAACACTGGAGGCTTAGATCAGTGCCTTAGGGTTTAATGGAGTCAACAAGAAGGACGCAAGAGTTGAAGGAGGATGACTAAAGACCAGAGGGAAGGATTCTGCAATAGCAGGGCTTCAGAGACAAAAACCTAGGGGAGAGAGGCTCACTCCGGTGTTTCTAAAGCAAGGCCTCGTGCTCTCTCCTCCTTCTTTAGATCAAATTGACAAAATGGCTAGCTGAAGATAAAGCAAAGACAACCAAAGCATGAGGGTTTGAAGAGGCAAGGTGTTGCTACAACAAGGCCTTTTCAGCAAACCCTAGAATGGTATGGCCCTGGTGTAGAAGGACTAGGCCAAGGACATCTCACTCTCTTTGTCTTCTGGATAGTATGACTAGCTTAGCGAGAACAAGCAATGAGAGTGTAGCTATGGCTAGGCTCTCTCTTCCTTTTTCAATGGCTGAAAATTTCTCTATTAGGGGACATGAGACAAGGACCAATTAAATGTGCTTGTCACCTAGGGTTTTGATTCAACAAATTTATAAGTAATGTGTAAGAAATTTAAACTACAACCATTCAATAAGAAGTTTTGCAGAAAAAACACTTACAATTCATGAAGAAATAACCATGCAAACCCTAGTTGTAACACCTTCCTTCAAGAGAAACACCACAAATGCCAAAAAATTCTTCCTTCAACAAGTGCGCTTCTCTTAAAATCAGCCAAAAACCCCAATAGGGCGCTAAAATCAGACCTCACTAATGAGTGAGTGATGAATGATGATAAAATGAGGCTAAAACTCCTCAATATATAGTGTATCAATGACCTAATTTACTTTTTAGGTCATAAAAAGGCCGACAAGGCCAAAATATCAAAAGTAATATTGTTTTACATTAAATGTTCATTTTAAAACCTTAACTGAGAAAAAGTGAGACGTCAAGCCCCCCCTGAGGGAGACATTATCCCTTTCTAGGGCCAGTGCAGCATCCAGAAGCCAAACGTTAGCCCTCCTTGGGATCTTCCAAACTACCACATGTGCCAACAACCCTGTCCATCTGCCATATGCTCATGATGATGTCACAAGCCTCCTGGTGACGTCCTGGGTAATCTGGAGCTAATGTTTCATTGCAAGTGGGTCAATCCCCCTAGGTCTAGCTTAGCCAAAGTGCCCTTGATGGAATGTCCTCTTCTTCTTCGGTGCAAAACCCTGATCAAACACCGTCCTGTCTCTACCCCTTGATGGGGTCTCAACATCCATCTGGTGGGCTCTTCAGCCCCATGGAGGTCCAAATTGATCATCTCCCCATGTGTACAGGTCCAAATGGTACCTATCCATCAGGTATGGTCCTGCACATCAAAAGATACACCCTCCATGGGCTCATTAGTCACAGGGATCATAGCAATGACAATCACATTTCATCATTAATATTATTAAAAATATGCATAAAAACCATTATACCTGTACTTACCTATGAAGTCAATTTACCCCATCCTGGTGGGGTTTGAGGAGGCACCCGCTGACGGGCACTGTGCGCCTTCATCCCTCCAGTGTAGACAGGTAATAAGAGTCATTAACTTATTTTCTTCCAACCTTAAAGGGCCAAACCAAAAATGATTGTTTCCTTTGATATTAGTAGGCTTCCCTTTATTGGCATCCCACATCCATACCACGTCCCCTTCCTTGTACTCTATGACTTCAAAATTGGTCGTTCCTTGAACAACCCTACTGTATTGTGTAGAGGGAGGTGGGTGGGATTCTGCTATAAATATTTCCTGTTGCGAAGGATGGATCTGTACATCATCTTCCACCTTCTTTAGTATTTTCGCAGTCTTAGATTCCTGACCTTTGAACTCATCCAGGAGTTGTTGGTATTCCTCTTTCTTGATCCATTTAATCTGATTAGAATTTTCCTCCTTTGCAAAAGGTGTAGCTTCTGGAGAATATTTATGAGGATTCTGTTTGGTTTTGTCACGTGCTTTGTCATCTTTGATGGAATCACTGGGTTCTTTCACATAAGTTGTAGTCACAGGTACATTCAGGATACGACCAATAGTTCCATCTTTCAATGGTCCATCCGATCCTTGGAAAAAGTTGTCAAATCACTCTTTGATAGATGGTACCTTGATGACTTCTCTCAAAGGTGTTAATGTTTAAGCCATTATTATAGATGTTTGCATTTCATTAGATAACAATAGCATAATCCAAGATCACTGGGAAATACACAATCACAAGAGACACAACATTTATCTTGGGAAACCCTCTAGGGGAAGAAAACCCAACAAAACTTCCTTAATTTCAAAATATGACCTATAGTTCCATCTTTCAATGGTCCATCCGGTCCTTGGAAAAAGTTGTCAAATCACTCTTTTGATACGGTAAAATTTGATGACTTCTCCTAAAGGTGTTAATGTTTAAGCCATTAATATAGATGTTTCCATTTCATTAAATAACAATAGCAGGAATCCAAAGATCACTGGGAAATACACAATCACAAGAGACACAACATTTATCTTGGGAAACCCTCTAGGGGAAGAAAACCCAACAAACTCCTTAATATAGGATAGCCAATACAATGCCAAGAGATCTCTCTTATGCTAATACGTAAAGTCCTCTCCTAGATATGCAACACTCTCTCTCTTTGTCGGTAACATACCAACTTGTCTCAACCGAAAGTAAGTGAGTTGTGTCTAAGGAGGTTAGCTCTCCTTTATTTAGCATACAAGTCTGCACGTGAAGTGTCTCTTCAATCGGGTGGTCAATTTCAAACTCGTGGGTAAACCCACCTTTATTATATTTCTCTCGGCTTCTTTAATATCTGTTAGCCTAATTTTTTTCCTATTACAATTGTCTTTGGACCAATCCAAAGGGGATTTGGTCCTATTAAGGACGACACGATCAATCCACAATGGGGATTGATCCCAAGAATAATATATCAATAATAATAAGAATACTTTGTAGTTACAATATTTCAACAACACTCCCTTAACAAGAAGGGTATTCTTTAGTGGCATCATGCTAGAGAGAGAGGACATCATCATCAACAACATCAAGTAGGTGAGAGGACAACATCATCAATATCATCTTGGAACACCGACTAGCGTATCTATAAATCATCTAAGTTTTCATCGTATACCATCATTCTCTCGTGCTGAATGCCATCATAATCTGAATCAATATGTATTAGTATTAAACTGATACATCATCATCATTGCAACACAAGGTCGTGGCTCATCATAACACAAGACTTGCTTTATGTCACAACTATCAAGCCGGAAGTAAGAGATTTGTCAAGCATCTCATCGCCTTGCTTTTACATCACAACATTCTCAAGCCGAAGCAAGATACTCATCCTCGCTTACATCACAACCATCAGGTTGGAAGAGAGATACTAGACTGGCTTTACGCCATGTACTTATCCAATGTAAGCGTAGAGCATTGTCTCATCATATCATCTTGCTTTTAGCCCCATACCTTTGTTCGTAAGCAAGAACGCCTCATCTTTCTTTTACTGCCCGACAACTTGGTCGTATAAGGAACATCTCTTCTACTTTTACGATGACAACTCAATCAAGAAAGGAACACCTTTCTCTGCTTACATCCGACAACCTCGTCGGGCAAGGGAACACCTCCTATCTTGCTTTTACGATGACAACTCGGGTCGTAAGCAAGGAACCCATCTCGCCTTGATTTACGTGATGACAACTATAAGGTCGGAAGCAAGGTACATCTCATCTTTCTTTATGTCCGACAACTAGGTCGGAAGCAAGGAACACATCTCATCTTTTTTTACTGGCCCGACAACCAGCCGCTAAGGAACACATCTCATTCTTTTCTTTATGTCCGACAACCAGTTCGGCGCGAACACATCTCATCTCGTTTTACGCTCCCGACAACTAGGTCGGCTATGAACACATCTCATCTTGTTTACTGCCTCACAACTAGGTCGGCAAGGAACACATCCCATCTTGCTTTACATCTAACAGCTAGGTCGTGGGCTAAGGAACATCTGTCTACTCCCCCTTCGAGGAGGGTCCTTTTGGACTATGCCAATCTTATCTCGAAGTACTCAAACTTCACACGGTGGATAGGGCTTGGTCAACACGCCGCCATTAACCTATTCATCTCGTATAATGTAATTGAGCTTCAAGGTCTTTGTACCATGTCACGGATGTAATGATAACGGATCTCTATGTGTTTTCCGACCAGTCGTGGAATACATGATTCTTTATCATCTTTATGCATCTCTCGTTGTCATAGAAACAAGGTTGCTCTCATATTTAAGTCAACTAGTCCTGTCAACAACTTTCGAAGCTATTACATAGCTTCAGCAGCCTAGCAAACAAGGCAATGTATTCTCGCTCACCATGCTGAGAGCAATGCTAGATTGCTTCCTTACTTTTCCACGATCATAGCCGCATCCCAAATCAAAACAACTTCCTCAAGTGATTTTCTCCACAAACACTTCCCACCCAATCGCAGACCAAGATATCCACTAATGTGAAATTATGATTCCATCATAGCCGGCATCATAATCTATTGTAACTTTTAAGGTACCTCATCACATGTTTTGCAGCCAATAGGTAAACACATCTGGGTTCTACCAAAAAAATGAATCAAGGTGTTCACTTTAAAAGAAATGTCCGGTCCGTGTTCTGGCCGTGCACATCAACCATCCAATAATATGTCTATACAAAGTAGCATCAACAAATTCTGACCATCGATGACCAACATCTTCAACTTTGTTTCCATGGGTGTATTCATGGTTTGCATTCCAACATGTCGAATCTCTTCAAGATTTCGAATCGTATACTTCCCTTGGTTAAGGAATATCTTCTCGTGATTCCCCGCCATACCTCTAGGCCTAAGAAATAATGCAATGGGCCAAGCTCTTTCATTTCAAATTCCGAGGCAAGTCTCTTTACATTCAACGATGAGATTTTCTCTCAGCTAAGAATAAATCATCCACATAGCAGCGCAGATTACTCGCTCATTATTCATAATTTTGAAGTAGATATTTGGGTCTGCTTTACTTTTGGTAAAGCCTAAGCTCAAGAAACTATCTATACGCCATACCAAGCTCTAGGAGCTTTCTTCAATCAGTATAAGGGATTTCTTCAATCTGCAGACATGAGATTCCTCGGCTCTCAACCTCAAATCCTTGGAGGTTTCTATATACACTTCGATGACAATTCATTTAGGAAAGATACTTCACGTCCAACTGGGTGTACCACTTCATCTTGGCGACAAGAGCTATGATGGTCCCTCGGATTGAAGTGTATCTGGCCACTGTGGGCTGCACGTCTCTTCATATTCAATGCCTCCTTCTGGGAAAAACCACGGACAAATATTGCTTTATACTCTCAATACTTCCATCGCCTTTTATTCTTCTGGCCCGAACTATTTCATACTTCGCTCTTTCATTGGCGGATTGGTATTCCTCTCACATGGCATCTGCCCATTTTTCTTTGAATGGCTTCTTCAAAATGTAGTCTTCTTCTAGGAGATCACACATCAAAGCCGTATAAATGTAGAATGGCTTTGGTCTTTTCAATTCCTATGTTCTCTTCAGAACACCATAATTTTCTCCCATCTTGAATAATCTCTCTAACCAAAGCTGGCTTTCTTTTATGAAGAGGATCATCATCCGAGGAGGTGCTTGTAATTTCCATTTCATGGTCTTCTAGAAGTTCCTCATCGTGGGAAGTTACGACTTCAAGACCGGTTCTCAACTCGAACCTCCCTCATTGCAAGATTGGGGATTACGGGTTCCTCTATATACCTTCAAGCCGGTATTTTAGATTTCTTTGAGCATTGCATCTTCATCAAAGGTCAAGCATCCTCACCGATCTCAATGTGATGTAGACTTATAAAGACTGGCGTCTTGAGACCTCAATAAGATTCCACAAATATTCCTCTTCAAGGGTCCAACTGTTTCTTTTCTTTAGGTATATGAATAAACACCGACAACCAAATATTTGGGATGGCTTTACCTCCGCTTTCCAAAGGAACATCTCTTCCGTCTTGAGCCCAAGTGCACTATGGGATAATCGGCAAATCTGGATAGAATGCGCTGATGGTCATAATAATAATGGAACAAAGTAGAGACAGATAAGAAGGATAAAAGCTCGTGGAGGAATAGCCTTGAAGAAAATGCCACAGCAAGAGCTTAAAGAGGAAAAAGGAAGAAGAGTCGTGACCGTAGGATCTCATTCAAATTTCTTTCGGGAAATTTGAATGAGGGCTGTCAGATCAGACAGAAGCCGCGAGGGAGATATTCCATCGCGAAAAGCCAAGGTGAAATCCCGATTGAATCAGGACTGTCAACCAGAAGATCGTGACCATGACGCAGCCCCGTATTGACGGGGTTCTGGACTTTGAAATGTTCAAATCAATCGTCAATGAAAAACTCCGGAATCGGGCGAACGCGACATTACGATTTCCACTTAATCGCTAATCGTTAAGGATCGACCGCTATCGTATGGACACGCGATGCAGGGACAAAGGGCATCGGAGATTCGGGGATCTGGAGTTCATAATACATAGAACACAAGAGTATCGAAGACCTCAAATCGCGACACGCTGATTTCCATAAGCAGGCATAGGGCCGTAATACCTGTGAGTACGCAAGATAGGTGTAAGGAGTACGAGGATGTCGGGAATCGACATATCGCATTCGTGGGTGAATGCACATTACCATTGTAAAACCCCGAAAACCCACGAGTGGTGTGGTGGTGGTCATTGGATAGCTGGTCATATTGGCAAAAAGCCAGAAGGGGCTAAGCTCGGAAAAAAAGCAAATCTGGAATCGGAGATCCCGAGTACATATGCTCTCAATTCTGCGTAAATCGCTATGGGTAAACTCATGGATCAAACTGCTAGATCTATTATCGACGAGGGTCATTTTCCTCACCTATTAACGCTCAATTGTAACCATATGAAACCGAACGGGAATAATGAATCCATGATGCTTCAACAAGCAAGACGATGTCGCGCTATTCTCCCATTGAAAGGGGAAGTGAATCGTTAAAGAGATGTGTATAAAAGAAAATGAGTAAGAGCGAATTGGGTAATCGCTCAAGAAAAATGAGTAAACAAGAAGAAAATAAGATGAGCAGAGGAATAGAAAATGGTGAAGGAACCGGTAAGTGTGAACGGAGAGAAGAAGAGCAACATGATGACATCGTAGCGTATGCATCGATGTACATTACGACACGTATGCATATGTTGAATAAGACATTTAGTAGCGTAATTAAAGGAACAAGACCGTGAATTGAAGAACAAAGAAAGACCGGTAAGAATTGATTTATCCAGAAGTTGAATGTGTATTTAACCATTTATATTCAAGGGAGGTTGGTGTTTCTGAGATCAAGGTCCCCGGTTCATGGTGCTTGGAACACGTGAAGTTAGAAGCCCATTTATTGCAAAATGAAACTAGGTGGCAGTGGTGGCTAGGGAGAACAGATGTTCTGTGTTATGTAGGTTGTAGCCTGTGTAACTGAAGTTGGTGCTTCCATCCGCTTTGGTGCCGGAATACTCGTGGAGTTGGTGCTTCCTTCTAGTGGGTGCTAGAGAAATCGAGAGTTGGATCTCTCTAACAAGTTGCATCTTGTAAAACAGGTAGCACTTCACATTGAGTTGGTGCTCAATTATAGATGATGTACAGAACTGAAAAAGACTGCCTATCATTTCGAAGAAGAAGAGGTTTTCTCCCTTTATGGGTTTCCTCGTGAGAATCTGTCTCTGTGTGTATTTTATGTGTGACTGATGATATTTTCTCTTACTGTCCATATACTGTATGCTGCTTGATAACACATGAACAATTATTAATAATTGTTAAGAAGGTGTAAAATTTTTTAAGCTTATAAACAACTGATTCACCCCCCCCTCTCAGTTGTATTAGTATTTCCAACATAATCGGTTCTGCACATAAACAATTGCCATTGCTGCTTCTGCCCATAAGAAGATCTTGATCATGGATCATAGTCTTCACAGCTTCCAATATGGTTCTATTCTTCCATTCAACTACATCATTTTGTTGGGGATCTTGATCCCAACATCTTTGTAGAAGTTCATGAACTCTTTTGAGGTATATTCTCCTCCATTATCTGACTTGATTATCTTAATCTTCCTTACAAAAAGGTTCTCTATCAAGGCTTTGAATTCCTTGAACTTGCTGAACACTTCAAATATATCCAGGTCTTATGAGAATAATCATCAATGAATGATACATAGTATGCATACCCACTAATGGAGGATGATGGCATTGGGCCACACATATCTGAATGAATGAGTTCTAGGACTCCTTCTGCCTTGTTGTCTTTCTTCGGAAATGAGTTCTTGATGTTCTTCCCTTGTGCACATCCATTGCATACGACTTCATGGTCACCTTTGAGTTCTGGTAAACCTGTGACTACTTTGCATATGTATGGTAGCGCCTTGTAGTTGATGTGAGCTAATCTTCTATGCCAAAGTTCACATGGATTCTTCAATGGTGTGGGTCATGGCAGCTTCTGAGTGACCCTTTAGCTTATGTAAGCCACCTTCTTCTTTTCCAATGATGATTGCTTCATTTATGGTCTCTCCTTTAGCATGTTGCCTTCTGCAACCTTCACTATAGCTTCCTCAGGGTTATTACATGTGACCTGGAGAAAGGTCAACAAAACAACAAGAAAGAATAATATCCTTATGATAATATGAAGCAATAGCACGAACAATCATCACAATAGCTCCTTTAGATCTATCACTTATAATTTATCTGAAGCAAAGATTAAAGGTAAGGAATACAATATGAAATGAGGTCAAAACTCTCATAGTGTTGTGACCAAGCATTCTTCCATGGAAACCTGGAACTAACACACGAGGTTTCTTCTTGAGGAGGTGTTAATTGTATCAGGCAAAGCATTTACCTCTATATTCTCACATGCTATCAGGTATAATACTTTACAAAGACTGCTATCTCAACTATAGTTATCAACTTGCCATGTGTACCTTTGAATCTTATCAACTTGATTGAATCAAACCTGGAGCCTTGTCTTCAAGAATGAGTGCTTGCTTTTCTTCCAAGTCTCCTTCACTCAAGATGACAAGTGATTTCTTCAACCTGTTTGTTGTACTAAGACAATATGTTATCTTGACAGAAGGTTAGGTTAGAGGATAAGCTCTATGATCAACTTTCAATCCTTCTAATAATTTGATCATAGCTTCAACATGCAACACTGATTAAAATAATGTCATGAAAAATAGATGCATATCGGAATAATCACACATGGGTTGCATCATTCCTCTAAATGTGTTGAATCTTGAGATCCTTCTGGATCTATGGCAAGAGATCCCTTCTCCTGCAAATGCTCTTTAAAGTTTAACCATTAAACATATGTGAGTACATACCTTTGATATCATTTGCAGGTGGTGGCACCATCTGGAAGCAACGGTAATCATTACCAACTCTTTAAAAACTTCAAGGGTGACTGCCAATGGTAGTACCACTGCTACTGCAACTAGTACTGCAACTGCAACTGCAACTTAGGGTTTTATGAGGAAACCCTAATTTTTCAAACTTTGAATTTTGAAATTCTGATCTAGGGGATAGATGCGCTGGGCTGAGGCGAGTTAGCTGGTGCAGTCAGATTTATGAAAATCCAACTTTTACCCCCTCAAACTTGATCTGCGGATTTCTGGACTGGTGCTTCTGGTTTTCTGGTACTTCTGGTACTCTGGTACTTCTAGTACTCTGGTTTTCTGGTACTTTGTGAAACTAGGGTTTCACTTTCCGGGAGATCTAACCACTGAAAAGGTGCGCTGATGATGCCAAATTGATCCTTAGGGGAGGGCGCAACTTTCTAGATAGTTTTAGGGCTGAAAAGCTTCACTTTTGAAAAACCCTAATTTGCAGGTACAACAACAATGACGTTTTTCTCTTGCGAAAGGTGCTTCCTTCAGCTTGGCTATGATACCATGTTAATGTTTAAGCCATTATTATAGATGTTTTCATTTCATTAGATAACAATATCATAATCCAAGATCACTGAGAAATACCCAATCACAAGAGACACAACATTTATCCTGGGAAACCCTCTATGGGAAGAAAACCTAACAAAACTTCCTTAATATAGATAGTCAATACAATGCCAAGAGATCTCTTATGCTAATACAGAAAGTCCTCTCCTAGATATGCGTCACTCACTCTCTCGTTTGCCGGTAACAAATCATAACTTGTCTCTCAAACTGAGCAAGCGAGTTGTGTCTAAGTGAGGCGCTAGCCTCCTTTATTTATACAAAGTCTGGCACATGTGAAGTGTCTCTTCACTGGTAGGGCCGAATTCTCAAACTGGGTGGGTAAACCCACCTTTTTTATATTTATGGGCTTCTTTAATATCTGCTGGGGCCGACTTCTTATTCTTCCTATTACAATTGTCTTTTGACCAATCCGCAAAAGGGGATTTGGTCCTTTTACAATAACCGACACGATCAATCCACAATGGGGATTGATCCTATGAATAATATATCAATAATAATAAGAATACTCTTTGTAGTTACAATATTTCAACAAAAGGGATGGTTACAAACATCTTGGATATTGCCCCTTCAAGGTCAAAGTTCAGGTTAACCCTTTTAGTCTTGGATGTTTTAGGAAATATTACATCCAAAGGTGGATTTTTTGTTTGGTTAGCGACAGGTTGGTTCAACTTCTTTCTTCTATACACCTGGGACTCTTATTTCTTTAGATTTTCTTTTGATTCCTGGTCTAGTTTGTCTATTACCGCCATTCTGGTTGACCTGGCTGCTTCCTTTATGGCCTCTTGATGCTCTTCAGCGGTGATATTTATTTGAGGGCCTTCTATGATGTGGTCTATATTGTTTACTTGTTGATGGCCACAATTATTGTAAGGACACTCATGTTCCTAATGTGCTTCACTGCATTGAAAACACCAAGGGTTTTCATCCACAATGAAAGTGCTTGGAAATTCTATGTCTTTGAAAACATCTTCGTTCCAATCAACGATATTACTTACTCTCTGTACTGGATAGCCATATTCATTCGAATCTTCAGAGGTATTAGAGGCATCATCAGGATAATCACCCCAATCTGTGTCTTCTCCTGTCAAGGGAAAAGTGGGGCAATCTTGAAACAAGTATGGATCCATCGATTTGTAATCACTAGGTCCAAGATCATCCATTAATGATAAAGATGGTGTTTTCTCATATTTCTCAAACTGACCGGTTTGTAATAGTGTGGGAGTCCCCTCAAAAGATAATTGGTCATCCGGGTCTTCCTTTGTCAAAAAATGAATGATTTCGCAAATTCTTTTAACCCTTTGCAAGATACAGGACATACTAGTGTCTAAGTTGGTTCCATTATGCACTCGGGGGTCTTCAGACCTGGTTTCCGGATCCCTATTGGTTTGGTCAAAATACTCAAATCCGGGTTCACTCATATCTTGATTTTCTAACATCGGTGTGTTCAAGACAAACAAGGAATCTTCAAAGTTAGTTTTTTTATGAGTGGCCATGCCCAAATCCTCGGATGGTTCATGTTTTCTTGAGACATTTAGAACAATGTTTGTGTTTGAGAAAGCTGTGTTCCATTTCCTTTTTGGAGGCATGAGTTTTACCTCAAGAATTTCTGGGAACTTACGTTCAACTTCGGTGATTTCCTCGTCACTAGATTCCCTGGGGTCATTATTGCGTGAGAGATTGACTTGATGGATGTAGTCTTCAAACTCAAGGTTCTTCTTAATCTGGCAAGCAAAATTTTGTGCTTCTTCTAGAGTCGAGGGTGACCGATATTTGAGAGTAAACTGCAAAACTCCTTCCAACGAGTTCAAGTAGTGTTGGAGGACAACTTCTTCTGAGAAACTAGGCCTGATATTCTTGAGTAGAAGGTTGAACCTATCATTGAAATCCCTAATGCCCTCGCTAGAGGCTTTGCATATATCAGTGTATTGAGAGTAAAGGGAATCCATGCTTTCTTTTTCACACCAATCTTTCTTGAAGGCTTGGTCAAGATATTTAGGGGTTTTGATGCTTGCTTTTAGGAGTTTGTTAATCCATCTTCTGGCACTTCCGGTGAGTGAGCTCACAAAGAGCCTTAAAAAGACATCGGGGTGTTCTTGTCTGGATTGGTGAAACTAGAATGCATCACAGAAGTTGGTCCAATGAGAGTTGCCATATGATCCATCTTCCCCTGAAAACTTGGGTATCCAGGACTCGACCTTCTTGGGTAGATCATGTAACCCCCCTTGGGTGTTAGGTAAGCTTAAAGGACCAAAGAGTTCTTTATTAGACCATTTGGGAGAACTTACAGGGGTGATAGGATTTGTGGAGGTCATAGTAGTAGATGAAAGTATATACTGACGCCCACCACGGGTCGTCATTAGCTATTTGTAGAGTCGCCAGATGATTTGCTTGAAATCATCAAAGAAAAGGGAAAACACCCTAGTGGATTCGCCAGGTAAGCTTGTAAGAAAATAGTCTCTAAGGCAAGGCTTACCGAAAATATTTGTCGTTTGAGGAGAATTAACTCAGTGTTCCCCGACAACGGCGCCAAAATGTTATCGCACAGTTTGTAGGGAGGACAAAAGCTTGAAGTTTGTAGGTCAAACTGGCGTAACATGAACCTATCCCACCCAATGTCACCACGATGGGGATGTTATTTCTCTTTAGGGAGGTTAGGCGCAAGGGAGACGTCCCCGGTAACCTGGAGTTTTGAAGAGGCAAAAGAATAGTAGGTCAAAGACAAGTGTTTCCCCTTCACAAGTTACCACCAAAAGATAGTCCCGGCTAAACAACCAATGAAGATGAATAATAACCAAGTAGAGTCCTTGCCCAAGAACAAAACAACACCAAACTGATATATGCAGGTCTTGGTTAGCACTTCATATATATTAATGACTATCTAATATTTAAATAAGAAATTATGGCAATAAATATTGACGAAGTCAATGTTTATCAATATAGCAATGCAAATAATATCACTTCCTCAATAAATACTAAAATGACATGGCATTCAATGCAACAAATCAACACACCATCTAATAAATACCTTTAACTACCATTCAATTGCTTATAAAAAGAAATGTTGCTGCATCAAGATGAAATAACCAAGGGTGACGTCAACATTCTAGGGTTAGCAGGTTAGGGTTAGTGCAGTTAGGATTTTAGTTTTGAAAGAAGTTTTGAGAGTTTTTGGATCAAATCACTTCAACGTTGGAGGCTTATATCAATGCCTTAGGGTTTAATGGAGTCAACAAGAAGGACGCAAGAGTTGAAGGAGGAGGACTAAAGACTAGAGGGAAGGGTTCTGAAGTGCTACAATAGCAGGGCTACAGAGACAAAACCCCAGGGGAGAGAGGCTCACTCGGGTGTTGCTAAAGCAAGGCCTCGTGCTCTCTCCTCCTTCTTTAGATCAAATTGGAAAAACGACTAGATGAAGATAAAGCAAAGACAACCAAAGCATGAGGGTTTGAAGAGGCAAGGTGTTTCTACAACAAGGCCTTTTCAACAAACCCTAGAATGGTATGGCCCTGGTGTAGAAAGACTAGGCCAAGGACGTATCACTCTCTTTGGCTTCTGGATAGTACGGCTAGATCAGGGAGAATAAGAAATGAGAGTGTAGCTATGGCTAAGCTCTCTCTTCCTTCTTCAATGGCTGAAAATTTCTCTATTAGGGGACATGAGACAAGGACCAATTAAATGTGCTTGTCACCTAGGGTTTTTATTCAGCAAATTTATAAGTAATGTGCAAGAAATTTAAACTACAACCATTCAACAAGAAGTTTTTTAGAAAAAACACTTACAATTCATGAAGAAATAACCATGCAAACCCTAGTTGTAACACCTTCCTTCAAGAGAAACACCACAAATGCCAAAAAGGTCTTCCTTCAACAAGTGCGCCTCTCTTAAAATCAGCCCAAAACCCCAATAGGGCGCTAAAATCAGACCTCACTAATGAGTGAGTGATGAATGATGATAAAATGAGGCTAAAACTCCTCAATATATAGTAAATCAATGACCTAATTTACTTTTTAGGTCGTAAAAAGGCCGACAAGGCTAGAATATCAAAAGTAATACTGTTTTACATTAAATGTTCATTTTAAAACCCTAACTGAGCAAAAGTGAGACGTCAAGCCCCCCCTGAGGGAGACGTTAGCCCTTTCTAGGGCCAGTGCAACATCCAAAAGCCAGACGTTATCCCTCCTTGGGCTCTTCCAAACTGCCACATGTGCCAACAACCCTGTCCATCTGCCATATGCTCATGATGATGTCACAAGCCTCCTGGTGACGTCCCGGGTCATCTGGAGCTAACATTTCACTATAAGTGGGTCAATCCCCCTAGGTCCAGCTCAGCCAAACTGCCCCTGATGGAACGTCCTCTTCTTCTCTAGTCCAAAACCCTGATCAAACACCCTCCTGTCTCTGCCCCCTGATGGGGTCTCATCATCCATCTGGTGGGCTCTTCAACCCCATGGAGGTCTGAACTGATCATCTACCCATGTGTACCGGTCCAAATGGTACCTGTCCATCGGGCATGGTCATGCACATCAAAAGATACGCCCTCCATGGGCTCATTAGTCACAGGGATCATAGAAATGTCAATCACATTTCATCATTAATATTATTAAACATATGCATAAAAACCCTGATACATCGGTCAATAGCTCAAAGACATTACAAAAACCTACAATACAAGATTAGAGAAAAAGACAAGACGTCCTATTGGGCTAGTATCCACAAGAAAAGAAAAGTTTTCAGGAAGATTTCATCCAAGCCATGTAAGTGAGGTGATGTGGCTAGGGGATGTCCAGACATGTGGGTGAAGTGAGAGCCAAGAATGCATAATGTTATCTATGGGTGCCTTTGTAGAAGGCGAGTTGTACCTGTCATGGATGCATTTTTTCCAAGGCCATTCTTGCCTTTATTCTTTTCTTGTTTTATTCTTTTATTTGCTTTTTCTTTTTCTTTTTATCCAAGGGATAACCAGAGGACACTGCCTTGGCATGGTGACCAGAGATGACAGTGTTACCCACAAGTACTTTCACAGAGATGAGAAGGCTAGCTCGTGATGATACCCCCTTTTCCTTGGCCATGCAACCAAAGGTCATTGCCCTGGCGTGGTAACCAGATGGTGGAAACGTCATACTGTTAGGTACCCATGAACCTAATAGGCTGGCTCGTGATGAGACCCCCTATCCTCTTGACTAGGTCTTGTTTTTTATTTTTCGGGTCCCTCTTGTTTGTTGCTGAGAGGCCTTTTATTGCCTTCTCGGGGATTCCTGGGCAAAGCATCTCGAGGTTTTATTTCTAGGCTTTTATCTTTTGCCAGCTGCTTTTACCTTCTAGGCCTTTAGCCCCTTCTTCCCACGAGATAAGGTGCAATCCTACAATCATGTCAACCCAATGCCTAGACAAGGAGAATGGGATAAATGAGCATGAGACAAGATGAAACGATGGTGCTATGATGGGAGCGGGGGATGGCTTTTCAGAAATCCCCCCAGTGGCAAACCAAGACCTATGGGCACAGGCTTGCTAGGGCACCTTATCAATCTCCCCAAGCATGGTCAAGTTGGCTAATGTAAGATCTAAGCAGTTGTTAGAGATAAAAGGAATCATATGCATATATTTAAAGGTTTCAATGATAAAAAATGACACATACCATGATACTTGGACCAATTACCTCATGGAGCAAGAACCTCTTCTGATACAAGACCAAGCCGATGGTGGTGGATGCCACTGTTGCTGACATGACAAAGATGATGGAAGAAGAGAAGGATGGGCCCTCCGAGGCCATACTCAGGTTAATCCTGCTCTCGGTACTCTGTGTCTAGTACCTGTGGGCCTCGAGACATGATCTCCTAGTTATCCCTAAAAATCAGGGACAACAAGAATCATTGCAGATTCAATCAAAGACCACCTGATTCCTTATGTGTCATCTAATAAGACTCCAAAAGAAATGTTTGATGCCTTGACCAGACTATATGAAGGAAATAACATAAGCTGAAAGATGAATCTAAGAACTCAACTAAAGAATACAAGGATGTAGAAAGGAGAAATGATTTAGGAATACTTCTCTAGAATCTCAGAATTCAAAGAACAACTAGAAACTATTGGAGATACCATAGACGAAGACGAACTCATAATGACGGCCCTAAATGGTCTCACAAGACCTTGGGATTCTTTCATCCAAACGATATGTGCCAGTAAGAAGAAACTGAAGTTTGACAGTCTATGGGAAGAATGCATCCAAGAAGAAACAAGAGTAGCGAATCGTGAAGCGTTACTAGC
>SNQJ01S0050630.1:42936-61954 GCA_010110895.2 Picea sitchensis
CTCATCTCATATTGTATTCTGAACTAGATATATTGTAAAAGGAGGTTCCCCCCTCCAAGTGGATTGTAGTCATTGCCTTTTTATCATTTTTTAAGGAATTGGATCATAACACGATCCCTTTGATGAATGGTCTCCACTCCATCATGAATCCTTTGAATGTCATCCTAACCAACTCTGAATCATCCATTGCTTCCCTGATTATATCCAGTTCATCTCAAACCTGTCAGATCCGGGTGAGATAGGTTGTCACTATTTCTGACCATGTCATCTTTGTGTCTATGAGCTTTTCTCTCAGCACCATTTTGTGATTCTCATTTTTACTTTGAAATAAACTCTTCAAATATCTATATGGATATAGGTGGCCACCCACCTATTCCAACTGGCTCACATGCAGTTTTCATCATTGGCAATTATTTCCTAGATTTTCGAATCCTAAACTTTTGGGGTCGTTTTGAGGCCCTAAACAACATTTTTGGATCTTGACACAGTCAAAATGTAGTCCAAGTCAAAGTTTGATGCATAATCTGTACTCCTCGAATAGACCTTTCCAATGGGCTATCGTGCGCCTAAAACAAAGATCATATGCAAAAGTTACGACCCTCAGAAGTTGTTGTACCAACTTACCGCATCGGGGCCCACATGACTTTTTGCGCTTCATCTCCACATTGGGGCCGAAAACCTTTTGGATTTTCATCTTCTAGGTGATAGGTTTTTGTATGTTTAGGGTTTCTCCATTTATGTTAAAAAGGCATTCCGAGCCTCATTATACTCATCTTCTTCTTGTGAATGAGCATAGTCGTCACATCTCTTCTCAAAGATAAGCTAGCACCATTCTAGTGAGTATTTCACTCTATAATTTTACAGTTCTGTACATTTCACTCATTAATAGAAATTGTGTATTATTGTATATTTGTGTCTCTTGTTATATATATCTAATATATCTATGTTACATTATTGGATCTCTTGCAATATCTCGGTATATTTCTTTATTATATCTCCACTCTCATTTCGTGCTCAAAATAATCTGAATTGAGTGTTGAGGACAACACTTGTTTGAAAGGTGACAGGCATGTTAATCCCTAGATAAATCCCCATACAAATCCTATGTTATGTATAAAACCCCTTATTATCCCCTTATTGAATTATTACATTTGTTGTGTTATATTTGTATGTAGGCTCTGAACCCCTTCATCGCACCCTTTCATTATAATTGCACCCTTTGTCTCCTATATATATACAAAGGAGACCTAGTATTAGGATCATCTTATCTCATCTCATATTGTATTTTGAAATGGATATATATTAAATGGAGGTTTCCCCCTCGAAGTGGATTGTAATCATTGTTTTTTTATCATTTTTTAAGGCATTGGATCATAACACGATCCCTTTGATGAACGATCTCCACTCTGCCATGAAAAATTTGAGCGTCGTCTTCACCAACTGTGAATCATCCATTGCTTCCCTGATTGTATCCATTTCATCTCAAACTTTTCATATCCGGGTGAGATAGGTTGTCACTATTTTTTACCATGTCATATTTATGTCTCTGAGCTTCTCTCTCAGCACCATTTTGTGATTCTCATTTTTAGTTTGAAATGAAATCTTCAGAGCCTCCCACATGTCTCTAGCAGTGTTCTTTCCCAATAAATGAGCTATCAAATGATCCTTCACTCCATGTAGAATTATGCGCCTGGCTTTCACATCTTTTTTATTATGGATGACCAGTTTTTCCACATTTGTTGGAGGAGTGATCTGAGTATTATAAAATTCCAAGAACCCATTCTCCACCAATACCAACATGATCCTCTCCTTCCAAGAACTATAGTTGGAAACCCCATCCAACCTATCATCAAATTGCAATACAGTGTCCATCACAAGATCTGATCTAATAACCTTTTGTTGAAATCGCTCATGTAATGTCATGTATGATCTTTGCTCATGCTATATGTGTTAATAGCGTGACTATTATGTTGATACCCACGTTGTTCCATGCGACCTATAATTGAATATGGGCATTGTCCTCAATGACCGATACGTCTACAGTACGATTGTTTCCCTGAAATCAATCCTTCGATTTCTTACTGTTGGTTATCAATCTGATAAGATCTCCTTGCAAATATGATAGATATACTACAAAATATAGTGGATATGTGATTAGTCCTTCAAACACCCACCACGACATTATTGATACAATAGATCTGTCATTTGTGCAACCTAAGATTGGCTCCCTCTTAGAGTGATGCAATCCCCCTAACTCAGCAGGGTTCTGCGACCTTCCGGTCTCTGGATCAATCTTCTTCTAAACCAAAATGGCTCTTCGGGCTCCTGCTGGAACCCTTTGAAAGAATCCACAGGTCCCTTTGTCCTCTGGCACAGGTTTTGAGAAAATCTGCGCGTGTGCCCCCTTTTCGATGCTCTTCTCTGTTCCGAACCAACACACACCTCAACATTGAATCCTTTCCAACTATCCTCTTATTATCTGGTGACCTCGGGCTATGACCCAAGGCGTAAACAACACACCTTTCGTGTTTTGGGGTTTCAGGACTCCTGCATGCGAGCTCTCCCAGGCTCCTTGTCCTTCGAATCGCCGAATCCTGAAATAGGGCCTAACTCCACAGTTGGCTCATCCCTTAATACTCGACCATGCGACCACTACCCGTGACGACGGTCCACTTTTTGGGATTTCGTAATTCACAATTTTGCGATTCCAACTGCAAACGATTCCAGGTCCTTCGAACTCCTGGATCCTGAAATGTCGAAAAGAGGGATTAACGAACTTTGGCTCCCTCCGCCAATACTCCGGAGTCCATGCATGCGCTATGACTTTTGGGGATAACTCCTCCGTATCGTGATTTCGGGGTATGACCTGGGGATAACTCCTCCGAGCGCATCGTGATTTCGGGGTTCATGAAGTTGCGATGCAACTCCAACCTCTCCTCCTTCTAATCCCTGAAGTCTGAAATTTCTCCTGGACAATCAATGGTCCAGATATGTTGCTAAATGGATGGTCCTTGTTCAATTGCGATTTTTGGGATGAGTGCCAACTGACTCTCCCCTTTGTTTTCCCCGATGACGAAATGATGAAATCTCCCCCTTGAGAGATCAACGGTCCAGATTCCTCTTGAACCGATGACCACAATCCAACTAGATCGACGACCCACAACCTTTCAGGATTTTCCCCGAATCTTGACCACTCGCCATGTGTCCTCCTTGATGAATGGTGTCGATCATTTCGGTGATTTCTACGAAACGTTGACCATTTTCCACGTGTCCTCCTTGATGGACAGTCCTAGTCCTTTCGTGAATTCTCCTTTCGTGATTTTGGCCCGGTCTTCTCCTTGTTTCCCCAGTGCCAAAAACTCTGAAAACCCTCGACCCCACTGGATCGACGATCCACACTCGTCATGATCGACGGTCAGGATCTGATCGTGATTCTCCCTTTCACGACTTTGGGAGACTCTTCACTCTCGATCTCCTGGTGTCCAAATCCCTGAAATGTGGATCTCTTGACACGCGTCCTCTGAGATGGATGCTCCCGATGCTTTCGGGACTTGATGAGTCCTCTCCCTTCTATTGTTATGTGGCTTAAACCTCGCGTACCTTCTTCCAGATCCAAAGGCTATCATCTCTTGGTGCTAGATCTGACGGTTCAGATCTGTCCTCCTTGTGTGCTCTCCTCCCACTGCCTGGACGTAGATTCAACGGTCCGGATCTTTCTTCCCGGTGTTGATCCAATGACAGTTGTGCTCTTCCTCCTGAGATTTCTTGGCTTTTTGACTTAGAAGATTTTCTAAGTCTTGAAGGTCTCGACCTTCGACTCTTCCTCTTGCGAGCCTGGTTCCTTTGGGTCTCATCTGCATTATAGAAACGTTTTCCCTTCTTAGCTTCGTCCTCTCAGAGATTTACTCCTACACACCCTTTGTGTTCGAGGATCTCGAATAACTCAGATTCGAGAAGTTTTCTTGAAAATAAAATTCCTTATGCCCATCTGGCATTCTCCTGCTCGATGCACACCTTGCAGAGCCTATAAAGTATTGAGAAACCCTGTGGGTGTCTTCTCTTCGACACTTCTCTTTTCTCAGAACTCGAAATAGAGTTCCCTAGTGCACTCTATGCACTCGCTCGATGCCCTCTTGGCAGAGATCTATAGAACCTTCAGTAGTCATGTCTTCCCTGAACTCGAGACAGAGTTCCTTCCTGTGCACTCCTTGCACCTCTGCTGATGAAGGTTCAACACTATCCCTCTTGAGCTTTCCTGAGGTTGTCTCACCTCTGTCAATGCACACCTTGTGGACTATGTGCACTCCTTGCACTCGAAAACTCCAAGACATGAAGAAATTGAAACTTATGAAATACTTCACCAGTTATGCATTCAAAACACGAAATGCATAAAAACATGCAAACACATACAAACAATTCATGGCAGGAAAAACTGCTCTTCTATTAATTCAGAAATCCCTATACAAGGTGTTTACAAAGGCTGGACTGTAACAAGTCTCATCTCTCTCTCGAGAACTCTTTGCTCTGGTCTCTCCTCCTATCTCTCTCATTCTCTGTCCTATCACTCTCTAATTACAAAGAGGGCTCTCTCGAGCTTATCCTCAACCTCACCATCTCTGAGCTATCGCCATCACCGAGCGGCTCCTACAGCTACATTACATAAATGGATGCCCAGTCCTGACTACGTTCTGGGCTTGCTGCAGGCAACCATTAAAGGAAACCTCAACCACTACCTGTACAAAGGCGTCGTCTAGCATTAAAAGCCTTACAACATTTATTGCAATTTCGAATTTCAAAATTGAGAGGGTTGCGCCTCTCCCTTTCTTCATTAAATGTGTGTTGGATGTGCTGGCTGGATGGCACGCTGCTAACATGGAGCGATGCTCCTACATCACAGAGCGACTTATTTGATACCATGTTGAAATTTCCCTTTACCCAACACCCAACAATTGACTCCAAATAAATCATGTATTGAATAAAATCATAGTTGAGTTATCAACTAAACATTAAAATGGAAGCATAAATAAGGAAACCAAAATCTCATGCACAATACACAAAGATATTATGCCCAACACTTGGATGAAATTCCTCTTCACCCAATCAATGAGATCTCCTCACTCATACAATGTAAGCAAAATTCCTTCTTTGCTTCTACAATCTCGAATGACTTCACACTAGAGAAAGTCCTTTGTTGTTATCTCTATGTGAAAAGTACCTTCTCCTTTACCCTAGCCTTGTTTTTATAAGATTGAGTTATGACCTAAACCTAATCTCCAAACTGATTGACGGTCGATATTACTTCTCACCTCACTTGAAATCAACGACTATTATTTAATTCACTAATGCTAATTAAATCATTTCCTTAAATAAAACTCAACTCACGAATAAAATCACTTTACTTTAATAATTACTTTAATTAAAGTAAAGTCTCAAGGTTGAAGGCTTTGGATGATTTCCACATGCTAGATACAAGCCAATGTGGAAGTATTTTTCCAATGATACCATGCATCAACATAATGGCCAATCTATTGCCTTGGACTCCAGAGGTTCTGTGAGGGGCATTAAAATCCTTTGGAATCCAACTACTATCCTTTTGGAAAAATTCTTTGTTGCTACTAGAAGTCTCATAACTTAATTCAAACCAATAGACTTGGATACCACTGGATTTATTACTAATGTTTATGGACCACAACACCTCAATGAGAAATATGATTTCTTATAATCATTGCAGAATATCAACTTCATCGACCACCAATTCTATATCTTAGGGAGGTGATTTCAACTTCATATCCTCCCTTGTGAAAAAGAAATAAGAGATACGTAGGATAGATCTTGATAGTATTGCCTTCAATTCCTTCATTCATAATCAAAGTTTGGTAGACATTGAAACCATCAATGTCTGCACACTTTGAACAATCGAAGGGGTGGACCCCAACAAATTGTCTACCGACTTGAAAAATTCCTAGTCTCTAAATCGCTCATTTTCTCAAGACTCCACATGGAAGCCAGAATCCTCCTAGCGACAAGTTCTTACCACTAACCTATCTATCTCAATATTGATGTTCAAAGCTCTCCTCTCAAGAGGCCTTTCAGATTTGAAAATTCCTAGCTCATCCACCCAAACTTCCAAAAGAACATTCAGAAATGGTGGGATGGAGCCGATGTGGCACAAGGTTCCTTGATGTTTCTCTTTCAACATCAGCTAAAAACCTCAAGAAACATCTTAAATCCTGGAATAAACTTTCCTTCGACCGCATCTTTCAATCCCATAAACAACTGGAATCTCAAATGGCATATCTCCAACAAAAAATAATCCTTCATGGGTGGTTGGAAGACCTCTCTCAACATGAGAATAAAATCTCTTCTCAGATCGAGGAACGATGACATCAGGAAGAAATCCTATGGAGGAAGAATTCCTAGGTTCAATGGCTCAAGGAAGGAGAGGGAAACACTAAATTCTTTCATTTCTCGATGATCCAACGACAATATTCTAATCATATCACCCAATTAACTTCAGCGAAAGGTAACAAAATCACCTCTCATTAGGATATTGATCTTGAGCTCATCTCTTCTTCCAATCTCTGGTAACTAAGCCCCAACCGAAGAGATATGTGGCCATCTAGTCTATTACCCACAACATTCCTAAATTAATCATTGATGACCACAATATCGAACTTATGCATACCATTTCCCTATCTGAAGTTGAAGTCGCAGTTATGAATATGGCTTCGGGTAAGTCACATTGTCCAAATGGATTCACCTTGGACTTCTTCCACCATTACTGGCTAATTTTCAGACAAGATGTTTGGGCCCTTGTTGTTGAATCACAGAGAATATGAGGCATGCTCCCTGCTCTCATGCCACCTTTTTTACTTTAATCCCCAAGGAGGATAAATTTGTTGAAAACCTCTTACTCTAGCACCTAGGTATCTTGTTATCTAGTGATTTCGTTACTGCAAATCAGATTACCAACTCACAAAAAGAAACATACACTGTTGAAATATTTAACTCAATAAATCTAATGGAAGAAAAAAAATGGAAACCAAATCATGCACACATAAACATCAATATTTTTGGGTAGATACCCTTGGAAAAACCCTAGATGGAAAACTAGTGCTAAGAATGATTTTATTATGCTAAAATCAAGGCTCTCGTAACAGGGATAATGGCCCACTAAGAGAAACACAACTGTAGACAAACCTGACAAAGTATGGTTTTTTGTATGGCCAAGAATTGTACACTTTTCTAGATGTACGTGTCTATTCCTATTGTGTGCCCGCGTATATGCGCCTATCTCCACTGATTCCCACGTACACGTACGAAAATCCTGTACGGAAAGCTCCATACACGGCAACACTTTCATGTGGGTTTTCTTGAATGAAACCCACTTATGACAACCTATGTTCTCTATTCTCCTTGATTTGATCTCTAGAAGGAAGTCTTTCTCCACCTATATGATGTTGGAGATATTACACATTCACCTAGGTAATCATTTTCCTAAGGTTGATAATTTGATGTTGAGAGCGCTTCCTTAGATGAGAATATTGTCTCTAGAGAATATTCCCCTGCAAAATAGGGTGTTCCTCTTCATTTCAGAGTTAGTTACACTTAGTTAGACTAGTAGAAGTCACTCATGCATGGAAACCTCAGTTTTATCACCAAAAGTTGCATGTGTTTCTCTCACTTCCACATGTGTGACTTAGTTAACTGATGATTGCATGGATCAGTTAACTAGTACTAGTTGGAAGTTCACTGTAATGTCTATCAATGAGTGTCTAGATCTCTCTAGATAACTATTATGGCACATTAGTTACTCATGTAGTTTATATCTATTGTAAATTATTCACTCTTTGAGTGTGGAATACATTGAATACAATTCTATTGATTATTATCTCTCATCTCTTCTCTCCTTCTCTCATTGTGCAATATTTGTACGAATTTTTGTTAGCTATATTCTCTGTGCAAGTTTCACAACAATTCTACATCCGAGATCTCCTTGAATCACAGTTTTTCATGATCCAACTCTCTATGTCCTCTGTCAATCTCTCTCAATCAACTTGACAAAGATGCCTCAAATATCAAGTGTCTACCTCCTTCACCCTAGCCTTGCTTTTATAATCTTGAGTTATAATCTATTTCTAATCTCCAAAGTGATTGACGGTTGATATTACTTCTCACACTCACCTGAGATTAAGATTGCATGCTAATTACTTTTAGCATGTCCTTAAATAACTCAATTAATTAAATAATTAATTAATAAAAGAACTTTACTTTAATAATTACTTTAACTAAAGTAAAGTTACCAAGATAGAAGGTTTTGGATGAATTTTTCATGCTAGACACCAAGCCTATGTGAAAACACCTATTTGATGCTACATGCATCATCACTTCCTCTTAGCGAGGAAGGTATTCTACACCACTCCAAGCTTGTCTCTGAAAAACACAAAGTTCTCTTTCTCTAAGGGCGTGGTTAGAATATCTACAACCTACTCATCTGTGGAAATATACCGAAGCTTCACTTCTCCCTTATAGATCCTATCTCGGATGAAGTGGTATTTGATCTCAATATGCTTGGACTTGTCATGGAATATTGGATTCTCCGAGATTTTGATACAACTCTGTTTATTGCAGTATATCATCATAGGATCCAACCCCTGATCAAATAAACCTATAAGAAATTTGTGAAGCCAAACGGATTCACAACTAGTGATACTTGTTGCCATGTACTCTACCTCTTTTGAACTGAGTGCTACAAAAGTCTACTTCATGTTGAACCAAGTAATCACTACCGATCCCAAGCTGAAGCAACACCCCGAGGTTCTCTTTATGTCTATTGCACTCCCTGTCTAATCTGAGTCTATATATCCTCGCAACTCCACTTCATTTTCTCCAAGATACCTCAATCCATACTCCATTGTACCTTTCAAGTACCTAAGCACATGATTTATTGCGATCCAATGCACCTGCCTCAGATCCACCATGAGCTGACTCAAGGTGTTCATAGCAAAACAAATATACGGCCCAGTTTTGACCAAATACATCAAGGACCCTATCAGTTTCCTGTATATCCTAGGATCTACCAACTCTGAATCTGAAGTGATCACCTTCTTCAGATTGGTAACCATAGGTGTAGCCATCATTTTACAGTCCTCCATCTTAAATCTCCTCAATATCTCTACTGCATACCTCCCTTTCCCAAGGAAGATCTCTATTGATACCTTCCATACCTATAATCCCAAGAAATAATGCATCAATCCAATGTACTTCATCTCGAACTCACTAACTAAATATTATTTTCATCCTGCAATAAGCTCCTCTTCACCTATGAGAAATAAATTATCAATGTATAGAACCAAGATGGGTGGATCCACACCAACAAGTATGAAGTACAAGTTAGGATCTGCCTCACTCTTGGTAAAACCCATACTCTGCAAGTATCCGTCAATTCTGGAATACCACGCCCTTGGTGCCTGTTTGAGCCCGTACAAGAATTTCTTAAGCCTACACACGTGAGACTCCCTCCCATGTACCTAAAATACCTGAGGTTGTTCTATGTGTACTTCCTCCTCAATGATCTCATTGAGGAAAGTTGTTTTCATATCCATCTAATGTATCTGCCACCTCATAAATGAAGCAATAGAAATAACAGCTCAAATAGAATCATATCCGGTGATTGGAGAAAACTTCTCCTCGTAGTCCACTCCCTCTTTATGGGAGAACCCTCTCACCACAAACCTCAGCTTGAACTTCTCGATGCTACCATATGCAACATGCTTGATCTTATAGAGCCACTTGGAACTCACAGTTGACTTCCCCTCCGGTCTCGACACTCTATCCCAAACATCATTCCTCATAATAGAGGTGTACTCCTCTACCATGGAAACCTACAATACCTGTTGATATGTTGATTCCTCAAAACTTGAAGGCTCAACATCAATGATGCTACTCATAAGTGCCATATAATTCAAAAACTTATTTGGAGGCTTTCACTCTCTAACCCACTCCTAGGAGCCTCACCATCATCCTTCAATGTCTCCAATAGCCACCTGGGTCTCCATACAGGACTAGAAGAGGCTAACTCCTCCTCCCCACCTAAAGTCTAAATTGTTGATTGTTTCTCATCCTTCAGATCATGCTTCTCCTCATCCTCTATCATTGTTGATGACTCTCAAGATCTCCTAGATGCCAAGTTCTCCTTGAGGTTAACATATTTTCTCACAACTCTCTTCCATTGTGCTAGAATGAAGATCTTGTAAGCCTTGAGGTCTCCTTGTACCCACAAATATACCCTTCTTTCCTGAAGGATCCAATTTCTCCCTCTTCTCCATAGGCAATGGGATGTAGACTGGAAACCAAATATCCTTAAATTTCCTATCTTTGGCTTCACTCCTAATAATTCCTCCTTTGGATTCTTGTCCCCCAATATCTTGTGGGGACTCTTGTTCTACACATACACTATCGTATTACATGTCTTTTCCCACCGAAACATAGGAAACTCATGATCATGTGTCATAGCCATGGAAGAACTGATGATGGACTGATTCTTTCTCTCTACAACCCCATTCAGTTGAGGGTTGTACGATACTATCATCTCCCTCTTGATCCCTACCTCCTTATAGAAATCCATGAATTCATTGGAGGTGTACTTTCCCCCATTATTAAACCTCAATACCTTGATCTTCTTACCCTTTTGGTTCTCCACCTGAGCTTTAAACTCATGAAGTCGACTGAAGACTTCATCCTTGGTCTTCATAAAGAAGATCCATGTTTTCCTGGAAAAATCATCAATAAACATCACATAGTATGATGATCCATGAATCGATGCTACTGAAATTGACCCACTAACATGTGAATGGATAATATCTAAGATACCCTTGGACCTACTCTCACTGGTAGGAAAAACATCCTTTACATTATTTCCAAGTTCACACCCTCTACACAATCCCTATTATTCAATATTGAACTCTGAAAGACCTGTTACAATCCCCCTCTGAATCAGCAACGCCCTATAGTGTAGGTGTCCCAACCTCCTATTCCACAACTCACATAGGTTGTCACTTTCATGTACCAAATCCTGAACATGCTTTCCCTGCAACCTATATAAAGTGCCTTCTCTAACCCCAATGAATATTGTGTTATCTAGGATAGCTTTCTCTAGACGTATGAGTACTTTCTCTCTCTGAAAATTAATGGAAAAACCCTTGTCCTCCACAGCTAAGGATGAAATAAAATTCTTCTTCAAACCTGGTACATAAATCACATACTGGGCATCCAACGAACCTCTTGACTCAAGCTGGAACGTAATTGTTCCCTCTCCCTTCACTGCATACTTAGCATCATCACCAAGTTTCACATGAACATCTAAGTCCCTCTCCATCAAACTACTAAATATCTCTCATGCTTATGTCATATGACGAGATGCACCATTGTCCAAGAACCAAGAACTCCTCGCAGTTGTGTTGCTAGAAAGGAAAGAAACCAATGAGTAATCCTTCTCAAACTTTGTTACAAACTCATCAAGCTATGTTTATGTTGATGTTTTTGTTTGCATCTTTCCTTTACCCATATTCTTCTCTGGACACTAAGATGCATAATGTCCATTCTTATGGCATGGGAAGCACTTGATTTTACTCAAGTCCTTCTTCTTCCCTAGTTGTGATGATCCTCCATCATTGTTACCCTTCTTTATAGAACTCTTTCCTTTTCCCTTCTTCATATTACTGACAAGATCCAAGTTATCCTCACTACCTCCCTACTTGGTGCACTTAGACTCCTCCTGAGTCTCTTCCTAGATGAAATCATCCTGAAGTCTCTGCCAATCTAGGATATTTTCTCAAGCGCAAACTCCTTTGACAAATGGTTCCCATGACTTGGGAAGACCATTCAATGCCACATTCATGAGCTCTACATCCTATGTTTTCTCCCTTATGGTTGCAAGATGATCACACACCTATATGATCCTCATTATATAGTTACTAACATTACCAGATATAGACATATGCATCGATCTGAGTTTATTTCTTAAGATCCTCTTCCTATTCATGTTCTTTCTCTGGAATAAACTTACCAAGGCATCAAACATATTTTTGGTCCTCTTATTTTTGGATAAGTGGGGAATTAGATGATCCTTCACCGAATCCAGGAGGACCCTCTCTGATTTCATCTCCTTCTTGTTATGAGCTTCCAAAGATGTCGAATTTGTCGGTGGAGTAACTACTTTTTCCACTAACTCCCAAAGGTCATACTCCTTCAACACCAAAATTACTCTTGCTTTCCAAGATAGGAAGTTGGATGCTCCATCCAATCTATCTTCAACTTTCAATGGTGTTGTTTCCATCCCTAAGACCTAATAAAATTCCCTGGAAAAATAACATGTTCCTGGAAACTACCCCCGTACTGTCCTGGATAAACATGTACACACTTGTCACAACTAAACCCCCACATATGTACATGCATGTGCTTAATGCTACCCATGTATGCATGCATTTGTGCTTATTTATACCTGCATACATGCGCATGTTTCCAAAGAGACCCCCATATGTACACACTTGTGCCTTATGTAACCCCACGTACAACCAAGTAAACCTGCAAAACCCTAGTTTTGCCTTGGTAATATTGTTCCCTTGAAATTTGTTCTTTGATTTCAGCCAGCTGGTTATGAATCTGCTATGGATCTGAGATCTGACTTCCCTTCAGAGCATGTGCTCTGATACCATGTTGAAAACATCTTACTCCAACACCTAGGTATCTTGTTATCTAGTGATTTCTTTACTACAAATCAGATTAGAAGCTCAAAAAACAAAAATACACTACTGAAATATAAAACTCAAAAAATCCAAAGGAAGCAAAAAAATGGAAACCAAATCATGTAGACGAATACAAATATTTTTGGGTAGATACCCCTGGAAAACCCCTGGAGGGAAAACCAATGCTGAGAATGGTTTTATTAGGCTAAAATCAAGCTCTCATAACAAGGATAATGACCCACATGAGAGAAACAAAATTGCAGGCAAACCTAGAAAAGTATGGTTTGATGTACAACCCAAAACTGCATGCTTTTTGAGATCTACACACCTGCCCCTACTGGGTACCCACGTATATGTGTATGTCTCCACTGGTGCCCACGTACATGTATGGAAATCTTGTAGGGAAAGCTTTGTACGATGCATCACGTTCTTGTGGATTCACCTTATTGAAACCCACTTGCAACAACTTATGTTCTCTCCTCTCCTTGATCTGATCTCTAGATGGAAGTCCTTCTCCACCTATCTGAGATCTCCTTGAATCACAGTCCTTCATGATCAAACTTTCTCTGTCCTCTATCAATCTCTCTCGATCAAGCTGACAAAGATGTCTCAAGTATCAAGTGTCTACCTCCTTCACCCTAGCCCTGCTTTTATAATCTTGAGTTATAATCTATTTCTAATCTCCAAAGTGATTGATGGTTGAGATTGCTTCTCACACTCACTTGAGATTAAGATTACATGCCAATTAATTTTTAGCATGTCTTTAAATAACTCAATTAATTAAGTAATTAATTAATAAAAACACTTTATTGTAATAATTACTTTAACTAAAGTAAAGTTACCAAGATAGAAGGCTTTGGATGACTTTTGCATGCTAAACACAAAGTCTATGCGGAAATACATGTCTGATTCTACATGGATCAACAAAAGCCACTAACCCTAGTCAATTTCGGCCCATAGATCTGTGTAATGTTATATAAAAAATCATAACTAAAGTCATTGCCTCCTGACTCGAACCTCTTATGCCAATACTAATCTCCCCTCAACAGTCAGGCTATGTGGAAGGATGTTAGATTCTTGATAGAATTATTCTATCCTTTGAGGTGATCCATTCCCTAAAATCCACTAAATCTATGGGAATATTGATCAAAATCAACATGTCCAAAGCTTTTGACAAACTCAGTTGGAAATACATCAATGATGTTTTATTTCCCTTTGGCTTTCATCCTTCCTAGGTAAGTTGGATCATGACACTTATCTACTCGACCTTCTTTGCCTTAGTGATCAATGGATCCCCCTTGTCCCCTTTTAATCCTTCTAGAGGCATTCCACAAGGTGATCCCCTTTTCTCCTTTATCTTCATTCTTATGGAAAATGGTCTTGGCCAAAGTCTTAAAGCTATAGTTCAATCTCATAGTCTACATGGCCTCTCTATCCATAAATCTAATCCCCCCCTCTCTCATAATCAGTTTTTTAATGATACCATGTTGATGGGGGTTCCTTTGGATAAGGAGGCTAGGGCCTTCAAAAGGGTTCTCAATGACTTCATGGAGTCCTCGGGTGCCTCCATCAATCATCACAAATCTAAAATATTTGTCTTCAACACCCCCCTCTCTATTCAATTTCACGTGTCCCATATCCTTGGATTATCTATGAGATCCCTTCTATCCAAATACATTGGTGCCCTGCTCTTAATTCTATTGTTCACAATTTATCTTGGGAGAATATTCTCTCCATACTTGGTAAAAAACTTTCCAACTGGACCTTTTGCTCCCCTAATATTGCTAGTCATCTCATTCTTCTTAAGTCATTCTTGTGCGTCTCTGCTCTAGCTTCCCCTAAACACATTCTCAAGGTTGTCAAGGCTCTCTAGCGCAATTTTTTGTGGCATGGCACTAATTCAGCCAAAAAATGGGAATTGGTTGCCTGGAACACTCTATGTCTTCCCAAGCTAAAAGGGGGCTTGGGGTTAAGAGATCCTGAACTCCTCAATAACATTTTTTGGGCCAAAACCTAGTGGCATTGGCTTCAAGTCAAGGGTGATCCTTGGAGTGAACTCTGGAGAAATAAATATGCCAATAAAACAACCCTTCAAATTCTCATAAGATTGTCAGAGAACAAGTCTGGATCCTTAATCTGGAATATTTCTTGGAAACACAAATCCTTAATGAAAGCTCATAGTTTTTGGGAAATACAAGATGGGAAGTCTGCTCTTTTATGGGAAGAATCCTAGCAACAACATCCTCAACTTCAAAGCAACCACAACTTGTGTACTCTCAAAGGTCTTCTTCAATCCAATCAGGGCATCAAATTCCATCAATATTGGCTCCCATACTTTTATTCACCAAACTGGAGAACTTTGTATATCAACCTGGACCATATCCCTCTTTAAGATTACCCAAATTTATCTTCCCTACAGTCTGAGCTTTTACATAGAAAAATCAAATTATCTACTCTTCTGTATAAGCTTCAATGGGGTCACAAACCAACTAAATGTTTCAATCTCAAGGAAGCCTATTTTTTAGCTTTCCAACATGTTGCAGACCCTTCGGATGATATTTGGGCCAAAATATGGAAAGCAAACCTATGGCCCAAAGTTTCAACTTTTCTCTGGCTTATCACTCATGGGAAAATTTTAACCTGGGATCATCTCTTTCATCATGGGTTTGAGGGTCTTGGTCTCTACATCATGTGTCACCAAGATGATGAATCCATTGAGCATCTCCTTAATTATTGTTCATTCTGCACCACCCTCTGGGATTAGGGGACCCTAGCCTTCCAAAACGGTCATATCATTGTGAGAATTTGGTTCGAATAATTATCCCCTATTGAAATATTAAGCCTTTCAAAACCCCATACTTAATATAACTTGACAACTCTTCCCTTGCTTTGTCCTATGGGAGACTAGAAGGAAAGGAACAAGCATATATTCAAAAGTGATATCTTTCTAGTATCATTCATTTGGAATAAGATCAGCAAAAACATCCTTGAAACAATTCATTCCAGCAAATGGGATGTTGAAGCTCTTAAATGCAATGACAAAGAATGCCACCTTTTGTCCCTCTAGATCCCCTTATCTTCCCTGCCCATTCACTCCCCCTCCCCTTGCCCACTTCATATCACTTCTCCCATTTCCTAGTCCCCTCCTCCCCTGAGTTTTATCAAACTTAATTTTGATGGGGCTTCGAGATGCAAGTTATGGTGGGGTCTTTAGAGATGCTGGAGGAAATATCCTTAGGCTCTTCTCGAGATATATAGGCATCAACTCCAACAACAAAGTTGAACTCTGGGCTCTTCTCCAAGGACTACGGATTGCTCGCTCTCATAACTATACCAAGATCATTGTCTATGGAGACTCACAACTTTTCATCCATATGCTCACCAAAATTCAAAATGGGTCTTCTCTAGGTAAAGTTTCAGGAAACTAGCACTTGGAGGTTGTTCTGGAACTCCTTCAACCTTCCATTAGATATATATCTTCCCTCATTCATTCCCATGTAAAGTGAGAGGCCAATAAAGTGGTGAAATATCTTGCCAATGAAGGAGTCTCCAATCCAACAATGTTGCTTGACTCTCCATGGGAGGACTTCTTAGACAGTTCTCTCAAGCAACATTGCCACTCTCTAGTTGTTTCAGATTTTGATTCCCTAGGTCAGGTGACACGTGGGAATGATGGTACTTGTGTTGGCAGCAAGGAGGTTTGCATTTCCCCTTTATGCATGCAACTAGACACAAATCCAACTACCATCGCCTTATCCTCCTCCCTCTCACGTACGCATGATCATGGCTTGTTCAGGTTCATTCCGCATGAGGCGATGGGAGATGAGGGAAAGTACAGAACCATTGCTCTCAGGTCGAATCATGTCTGAGTTTTCATTTCCATCGATGATTGACAATCGAAATCATGTCCTAGAAATCTTCTTCATCACGAAGCATAACAAGGAAATAAAGGTGGTTTAGGATCCTTCTCTGGTTGTACACCTCTACTTTATTTTGATCCATGTCTATGAGTGGAAGTTTCTTACCTTCATAATTACAATGGCCCCTTCTGTCGTTCATACTAGGAGGACCCTTGTCTGTAAAAATCGAGCTTCCCTCGCGACTGAGGAGGATGTGTAGCATTACCATAGCTCAGTCCCTCCTGAATCAAAAGAAGTCATGCAACCAATGGAAGAGGATGTTAAATTTATTTGGGCCTATCAGGAGGATGAATAGGTGGATAAAAAATTTGGTGGTGATATCATTCCTAATATGGGATGCACTTGAAATAGGGATACCAAGTTTCATAAAATGGTGTAACTCTACTAGCACACCAAGACAATGGTGGCCTAAGGCATTCTCCCGAAGGACCAGGATTACCGCCAATTTAAGTAGTGTTTGGATTCTCTCAAAAGCCATAATAGATTTCTCCTTACCATGGTCTCTTGGCTAGTAAAAAGGAATGGGGGCTCTCTCTAGTTAGCATGATATAGAAGTTCACTTGTTGGGCCTCTTCAACCTCCTATGGATGTTCGAAACGTGGTGAATAATCCCATTCGGCTCCTCAGGCGCCTCATCTCCATGATTGAGCTCGACTATGCTTCTTCCTGATAGATTTTATATAGTTTCAGTTTCTTATCAGATGGATATGTTTGTTATTTTTCCATGGCATGTATTTTTCTTTAGACTCTCGGACTATTTTATTTCCCCTAGAAACACTAAATCCACTAGTGCATAGTTAATGTAATGAACAAGATACCTGCAACATAACAAGTGTTAAACTATGAGAGCAGATCATGTTGTTCAATTTCACACTGATCATGCCTCTTTGAAACAAGGAATTTGTAGGGTTTGGCCTTGAAATTGACCAAACCCCAATATGGGTAATTAGCATCGAATATCCTAGACTTGTGTGAAAGAATTCTAGAGGCAGTAGCCAATGTGGGTACATTTGAAATATCAGAGTTTAGAGATCCAACAAAGATTTTCAATGTCCCATCGAAGATTTTCACATCATAGTTCTCTAGAACAATGGTCATAGAAACTAGGGTTGAGACTACCCTCTTCCTCCCTGGTTTTCTACCTATTGTGAGGACCCTTGAAATTAAGTCTTGGACTACCCTTGTGCATAGATGATGGGGATTGCAGTCACTTGATTGCAGGGGAGCCTATGAAGCTCATTAATTTTCTTTTAGGACATGTTGTGTGTAAAAATAGAAAGCAATGTCTATAAAGGATTTTGTGTGTTCAAGATTGATTGGATCCCAGTCAGGGAATAACTTCTCGAAGAAAACCCCATGTTGATGGTTGGTGGAAAGCAATGGGTGCTCTAATTTTGAGAAACTTGAAGACAAAGCAATGAACGATTATATTACACCCACCTCCTATCTATTCACACAATTGCAAAATACTATGATGCCATATAATGCCACAGTATGACGTCATATAATGCCATCTATAGGAGGTCGATATTAAGGAGCACTACATATTCCGCTGCCCCATCTACTATGAGATTAGGAGGATGTTCCATTGTCTATTCAGGGGGACTCAGACCCTCACTATCCTCTTCAAATATTCTGACTAGAGTTGCTTGGCCTTATACATGAAAGATACCCTTCAGCCTCCTAATAGATCAGACTCTACCCAACAATAGATCATTTCCTTCTTCACGGTGCTACCTACAGGAAGGGGTGCTAAGGGACAAACCAATATCGACACAAATTCGAACTCCAGATCAGTGCATATGTGTGGAACCTTCCCCTATCCCATGAGATTTCAGTGACATGACCAGATCATATCCCTCCCCGAGAGATGGGTGAGATCCCCCAGGCCTAAATGGTGAACCACCTCCTCCAAAAAAAAACACAATGGACGATCCAGACACCCCACCAATTCTCCCTTTGGACATCATACTATACAGAGCTTTCTTCATTCGGCCTCGGATGTTAGGAGAGATGAGTTTATTCCATGACAGACCTACCTCATTACATTTGGTTCTTCTTATTTTTGGACCCTCTCCTCCTATACATATCCACCCCAAAGCGGGCTTTTGGGCTTGGAGTTGAGGGTTTTTCAAGCCTTAGCTTGGCTCTCACTCTCTACTCTACCTTACTCTACTTTACTTTCTGCATCTTGCCTTTTATAGGAGACCTTTTGGTACTCCTCCTTTGTAATGGCATCATTGTACTCAATAGTCCCTTTGACCTACTTTTGTGCTCATCAATTGGACATTAATAAAATTATCTTATCTGAGATTTAATTCAATAGTATTTCCAAAAATTCCTAATTTAAAA
>SNQJ01S0050630.1:77240-93037 GCA_010110895.2 Picea sitchensis
CAACTGCTGAAAAGAGCTCCTTAGCTGTTGAAAGTGGGCACTTTCCACAGCGCACAATGAATCTTTGAAAACACGTTAGCAATAGCCATGATATTCACTACAAAATTCAACCGAAAGAATGGTTTCATTTTGGGAGTTAACACTCCGTAAATTTGTTCGGCATATAAACAGACGATGAAGGTAACTTTTTCAACCAACTTTGAGACCTGAAACTAGCCTTTTGAATCTAGAGAGGGCTCTCTCAAAAATGACGCGGTCTCTCCGCAGGATATGGCTTTGAAAACAATGGCTAGATTTAACATCGATGATGAAATGTTTCTGGTTATATTGGCGCAGAAAAGTAAAACTCGGGCTATGGAGTCGGTCTGAGGAAGAGACAGAACAAATGACTCAGTGACTAGATTCTAGAGGGAAAGGCTAAGCGAGCAATAGCCTTCAGTGTAAACCGTAAAGTGTGGTGGGAGAAAAAACACAGGAAGCAACTCAAGAGTGTCGTTGTGGATGAATTCGGAGTTAGATTGAGAGGAAAACATTTTTTCTAAGTGGTGCGAACAAGGGGCGCAGTACAGCGAATCCGCAGGTTCAAAAATTCGTTTTGAAATAGACGATATGAGATATGAAATAAGAGATAACAGGAAACACATACGCAGATAAAGAAACAAAATACATCTAACTATCGCAACTAGAATCTTTATATCAAAACACAGGACCTTTGCATTTAGTTTCAGTCAAAAAACACTCAAACTTCTTACAATATCATTTGTTTCTTAAAATTGCCAACCAACCCTATTTATATAAAAATGATCCCCTTATATAGAAATATAATGTAACCCTTGGAGTTTAGGGTCGAGCTACTCTCTCCTGGAATCATGGATCTGTTTTCTTTGAAAGAGAACAATAACTTCAACGAATTCACTAAAAATAGAAAACCCGACTTTGCCAAATCATAATCGTAACCAAAATATTCCTTACAGTCATTGATCATGATCCAAATTATACCATATGGTTTTGATGAGCCATCATTTTCACTACTGGACACTCTGTCATCTCTGCACAGCATGCCTACTACGCAACAGTAACCTACAACAAAAATGCAGAAGAATACGCAACAAACTGGTAAAATAGGCGTTAAATATGACATCGTACCTCACTGATAAAAAACTATTTTTAGAAACTAAGAGAGTTTTTTGTATTTAATCTCATTATAAAGAAAAACCTCTCTCGGTTTCTTGAAATTCATCTCCAAATGGACGGAATATGTGTCACAAAAACATGTCTCAAACAGGAAATCATGAAAGCTGGAAAACATGGCTCAAATATTCATTCGAATCTCCCAATCCGTAAAACATTTTTCAATTCGGAGAGAGGTTTTTATTATATGGCTTGTCCTCAACAAAAACCTCTCGGAGATTTTTAAAATTCCTCTCCAATTGGTCAAAAATTAATTTTTAAGTTAACCACTAAACCAGTAATTTGCGCAGCATGACCTATAGCATGTGCGCAGGAAAATCCTCTGCGTGAAAGCATCCTATGCGCGACAGCATCCCACTGTGCGACAAAATCCACTACGCATAATCATCCTATGCGCGACAGCATCCCACTGCGCAACGAAAACCACTGCGCGAAAGCATCCAATGCGTGACAGCATCCCACTGCGCGACGAAATCCACTACGCGATGAAATCTAGTGCGTGACAGAATCCTTTGCGCGGTAAAGCACTCTGCGCAGTGCGTAGCAAACTTTGCAACGCACAGTTGCAAATGGAAATGGAAGTAATAAATAAAAACCTTCCTTTTGAAACTGACCCTTGGATATGTTAGATGATGCCAGGCATAAAAACAATATGGGTGCTAACATGCATGACTTTGAAAATTGTTGACAAACCTATAACCTTATCTATCAAAATCATGGTGCTAACAGCTGGCTCCAACGGGGATGCTATCCTCCTTGTGAGGTAGCAAAGAAAAATAGACCAGGTGCCAATCCATTGGGCTTCTCCCAAACTCAAATTTCCAACTATAACTTGTAACCTGCATCCGCTGAAAACCCAAAACTATATATGCTCCAAACTGAAATCTAAAACTAAGCTAAAAATAAAAACTCCAGATTGCTAAAAGAAATGCTCATAGTATCGAGCTTATTCGCACTCCTACCTACCCTAACTGTTGAAAAAAATGTGAATCAAGTGAAATAAAAATGCCAATGCAACCATGCAAGCACTTTATCCACTTTTTGATTTCTTTGCACATGCCTGCTCCAAAAGTTGTTTACTGATAAGTCATTTAAAAATTTATCTATAAATTCAAATCTCAAAAAATCAAAAACATTGAGACTGTTCGCCACCTCCAACAAAATTGCAAATGGATCCTCCAAAACATGCATAAAACAACAATCATGTTTCACCCCTTCCAATGCGTCCTTCTTTTCATGTAATTCAACCTATTGATTACCACAAAAAGGCTGAAAAATATGTTGAGACTACTGGAAATAACAATCTTCTGAATCAAAAGACAATGCTGGCTGAAATGAAACACCTAGTGGCAAGCAATCCATATCTAACATTGATGTTGATTGACCATCGTATTTATATGCAAGTTGATAGTTGATCACAGGCTGCAAATCTAAACTGAAATACCCTTCCATGTAATCAGCAACAAGGTCATTAAAGGTATGAGAATGTTTTTGGTCCTCTTCACTGATAACAATTTGCTCATGTAGAATAATGTCATTGTGACTGCAATCATACTTCATTGCTTCATTTGTTATCTTGTGATTTTCTTTTAACAATTCAAAGGAAGAAAAGCATAATGGAAGATAACTTTCATTGGCAAGTCCATAGCTTTCTTCACATCCAACATCATGCCTAGAGGATTTCTGATTTGAAACATTATAAATATTTTGCTTTAGCAATTTGAAAGATGCAAAACACAATGGAAACATTCTTTCCTCTAATTCTAAACTATCTTCATTTTCTTCACTATTGTCATATGCACATTTGCCAATTTCTTTGGGTTGCTGAAAATAATCATTTTTAGATTCGGAAAGTGCAACTGCTTGTTCTGAAGAGTCAAACTCATAAGAATCATTGTACCCATCATACCTAGGTTCACCAAAAACCTCTGTAATGTCATCAAACATGAAAATTGAGGCAGCGACTTGTTCTTCTGCAAGCTGATCTGCAAATTCACATTCATGGCCATCCACAAATGTATACATAAAATAGTTAGTTTCTAGCTCATGATGGCATGGATCTAAATTTAAATCAATATCAAAGCAATTTGAGAGAGTAGCTTGTTCTTCAAGATGATCATCATTCTTTGCAAACACATCCTCATGACATCCTTCAGGAAAACTTATGACACAATCAGCCTCCTTCATATTATGCACAGTCTCTGGTTCCTTAGCCTTCAATTCTCATCGAAAATCTAATTTTGCAGCTCCTTACATGCTTGAATATTGTCTGCAACTTCCTGAGCATTGTTGAACATTTGTTTCAAAGACATAGACTTCCTCTCCATTATAAGAAAAGATAAGTCTGATTGAAAAGTTGTTACATAATGGAGCATGGCAGCAGTTTCAGGAGGTTGGACTTCTTTATGCAGTTTATAATAAAGACTAGCAAACCTCCTGCTAAAATTTGAGATGGTTTCATCTTTCATTCTTCTCATGGCATAAAACTCTGAAAGGAGTAGATTCCATGACTTTCTCTCACCCCAAAATCTACATAAAGCTTCCCTCAATTCATCCCACGAGCTAATCGACTGAGGATGCAAATGTTTGAACCATGCTTTGGCATCTCCTTGTAAAGACTAAGAAAAGGCCCTCATAGACACATCATCATGTTTAATCTCAAAAAGATCTCTAAAAATCTCAAAGATTTGAATATGTTTTTCAGCTGAATGTCCATCGAGCTCTCCATCGAACCTAGGAAGGTACTTATAATGTTTCAGAGGAAATTCATGAAGGATGGAAGGTAATTTAAGAGGATTGTATCTTTCTTGAATCTTGGAGGGTACAGGATTGAGAACATAAGGTACAAGCTCAACTTTGGTTTCATTAATCTCACAAGAATGATCTTGAACATCATATGGCTCAGAGGAAGGAGCTTGGTGAATATCGATTATACAAGAAGGAGGTATACCTACAGTTTGCAATGAAGGATATACAAGGGTATATCTCTCAGATTCATTTAAACGCAGTAAGTGAAGAAATATTCTTTTGAAAAACTCAGGAAAGGACAAGAAGATATTGATAACACAGAAAAGTACTTCTTGAACTAAACTTAAGCTCGAGTACCTTATTTTCCCATACTGCTCTTCCATATCTCTGTCAGCAGGTCTCATTCTGCAGTGGAGTCTTTGAATCGCATTTGAATCTTGATTAGAGTCACCATGGAAACTTTAGCTCTGGATTCTTCTGTCAGTGGAATCACCTTCAACTGATTTTCTGATGTGTGGAGTCGCCAGAGAAGAAATACAACCAATATGTGTGGAGTTTCTCTCGGACCTTATAACTAAAACAATGTCTTTCTTCCCAGGGAAAATTTCCATATTCATCCTTGGCAACGGTGCCAGAATGTTAGTACTCTGTAAATCTGTTCAGCTAATAAACAAATGACGAAGGTAACTTTTTCAACCAATTTTGAGACATAAAACTAGCCTTTCGTATCTAGAGAGGGCTCTCTCAGAAATGGTGCGGTCTCCACGCAAGATATGGCTTTGCAAACAATGGCTAGATTTAACACCAATGATAAAATGTTTCTGGTGATATTGGCGCAGAAAAGTAAAACTCAAGATATGGAGTCGGTCTGAGGAAGAGACGGAACAAATGACTCAGTGACTAGATTCGAGAGGGAAATGCTAGGTGAGAAACAACCTTCAGTGTAAATCGTAAAGTGCGGTGGGATAAAAAACACAAGAAGCAACTCAAGAGCGTCGTTGTGGACGAATTCAGAGTTAGCTTGAGAGGAAAACATTTTTTCTAAGTGGGGCCAACAAGGGGCACAGTACAGCGAATCCGCAGGTTTGAAAATTCGTTCTGAAATAGACGATATGAGATATGAAATAAGAGATAACAGGAAACACATACGCAAATAAAGAAACACAATACATCCAACTATTGCAACTAGAATATTTACATCAAAACACAGGACCTTTGCATATAGTTTCAGTCAAAAAACACTCAGACTTCTTACAATAGAATTTGTTTCTTAAAATTGTCAACAAACCCTCTTTACATAAAAATGATCCCCTTATATAGAAATCTAATGTCACCCTTGGCTGTTAGGGTCGAGCTACTCCCTCCTAGAATCATGGATCCATTTTCTTTGAAAGAGAACAATAACTTCAACGGATTCACTAAAAATAGAAAACCCGACTTTGCCAAATCATAATCGTAACCGAAATATTCTTTACAGTCATTGATCATGATCCAAATTCAACCATATGGTTTTGATGCGACATCATTTACACTGCTGGACACTATTTCATCTATGCACAGCATGTCTGATACGCAACAGTAACCTACAGCAAAAACGCAACAGAATACGCAGCAAACTGGTAAAATAGGTGTTAAATATGACATCGTATCTCACTGATAAAAAACTATTTTTTGAAACTGAGAGAGGTTTTTGTCGTTAATCAAATTATAAATAAAAAATTCTCTCGGTTTCTTGAAATTCATCTCCAACTGGATGAAATATGTGTCGCAAAAACATGTCTCAAACAGAAATCATTAACGCTGAAAAATAGGGCTCAAATATTCATTCGAATCTCCCAATCTATAAAACATTTTACAAATCGGAGAGAGGTTTTTATTATCTGGCTTGTCCTTGACAAAACCCTCTCAGGGATTTTCAAATTTCCTCTCCAGTTGGTCAAAAATTGATTTTGAAGTTAACCACTAAACCAGTAATTTGCGCAGTGCGACCTGTAGCATGTGCGTAGGAAAATACTCTGCGCGACAACATCCCACTGTGCGACAAAAATCATTGCGCGACAGCATCCCACTGCGTGACAAAATCCACTGCGCGGTAACATCCTATGCAGGATGAAATCCAGTGCACGACAGAATCCTTTGCGCGGTAAATCTCTCTGTGCAGCACGTAGCAAATTTTGCAGCGCACAGTTGAAAATGGAAACAGAAATAATAAATAAAAACCTTCCTTTTGAAACTGATCCTTGGAGATGTTAGATGATGCCAGGCATAAAAACAATATAGGGGCTAACATGCATGACTTTGCAAATTGTTGACAAACCTATAACCTTAGCTATCAAAATCATGGTGCTAATAGTTGGCTCCAATGGGGATGCTATCCTCCCTGTGAGGTAGCAAAGAACAGTAGACCAGGTGCCAATCCATTGGGCTTCTCCCAAACTCAAATTTCCAACTGTAACTTGTAACCTGCATCCGCTGAAAACCCAAAACTGTATATGCTCCAAACTGAAATCTAAAACTAAGCTGAAAATAAAAACTCGAGATTACTACAAGAAATGCTCATAGTACCAAGCTTATTCGCACTCCTACCTACACTAACTACTAAAAAAAATGTCAATCAAGTGAAATCAAAATGAGAATGCAACCATGCAACCACTTTATCCACTTTTTGCTTTCTTTGCACATGCCTGCTCCAAAGCCTGTTTATTGATAAGTCCTTCAAAAATTTATCTATAAATTCAAATCTCAAAAAATCAAAAACATTGAGACTATTTGGCGCCTCCAACAAAACTGCAAATAGATCCTCCAAAACATGCATAAAACAACAATCATGTTTCACCCCTTCCACTGCATCCTTGTTTTCATGTAATTCAACATATTGATTACCACAAAAAGGCTGAAAAATATGTTGAGACTGTTGGAAATAACAATCTTCTGAATTAGAAGACAATGCTAGCTGAAATGAAACCCCTAGTGGCAAGCAATCTATATCTAACATTGATGTTGATTGACCATCATATTTATTTCCAAGCTGATAGTTGATCACAGGCTGCAAATCTGAACTAAAATACCCTTCCATGTAATCAGCAACAGGGTCATTAAAGGTATGAGAATCTTTTTGGTCCTCTTCACTAATAACAATTTGCTCATGTAGAACAACGTCATTGTGAATGCAGTCATACTTCATTGCTTCCTTTGTTATCTCATGATTTTCTTTTAACAATTCAAAGGAAGAAAATCATAATGGAAGATAACTTTCATTAGCAAGTCCATTGCTTTCTTCACATCCAACATCATGCCTGGAGGATTTCTGATTTGAAACATTATAAATATTTTGCTTCAGCAATTTGAACGATACAAAACACAATGGCAAAGTTATTTCCTCTAATTCTAAACTTTCTTCATTTTCTTCATTGTTGTCATATGCACATTTGCGAATTTCTTTGGGTTGTTGAAAACAATCATTTTCATATTCAGAAAGTGCAACTCCTTGTTCTGAAGAGTCAACCCCATAAGAATCATTGTACCCATCATACCTGGGTTCACCAAAAACCTCTGTAATTTCATCAAGCATGCAAATTGAGGTAGCGACTTGTTTTTCTACAAGCTGATCTACAAATTCACATCCATGGCCATCCACAAATGTATACATAAAACAGTCAGTTTCTAGCTCATGATGGCATGGATCTAAATTTAAATCAAAATCAAAGCAATTCGGGAGAGTAGCTTGTTCTTCAATATGATCATCATTCTTTTCAAACACATCCTCAGGACAGCCTTCAGGAAAACTTATGACACAATCAGCCTCCTTCACATTATGCACAGTCTCTGGTTCCTCAGCCTTCAATTTCTCATCGAAAAGTCGATTGTGTAGCTCCTTACATGCTTGAATGTTGGTTGCAACTTCCTGAGCATTGTTGAACATCTGTTTCAAAGACATAGACTACCTCTCTATCATAAGAAAAGATAAGTCTGATTGAAAGGTTGTTACATAATGGAGCATGGCAGCAGTTTCAGGAGGTTGGACTTCTTTAGGCAGTTTATAATAAAGACTAGCAAACCTCCTACTAAAATTTGAGATGGTTTCATCTTTCATTCTTCTCATGGCATAAAACTCTGAAAGGAGTAGATTCCATGACTTTCTCTCACCCCAAAATATACAGAAAGCTTCCCTCAATTCATCCCACGAGCTAATCGATTGAGGATGCAAATGTCTGAACCATGCTTTGGCATCTCCTTGTAAAGACTGAGAAAAGGCCCTCATAGACACATCATCATGTTCAATCTCAAAAAGATCTATAAAACGCTCAAATATTTGAATATGTTTTTCAGTTGAATGTCCATCGAGCTCTCCATCAAACCTAGGAAGGTACTTATAATGTTTCATAGGAAATTCATGAAGGATGGAAGGTAATTTAAGAGGGTTGTATCTTTCTTGAATCTTGGAGGGTACAGGATTAAGAACAGAAGGTACAAGCTCAGCTTTGGTTTCATTATGCTAATAAGAATGATATTGAACATCATATGGCTCAGAGGAAGGAGCTTGGTGAATATCAGTTATACAAGAAGGAGGTATACCTACAGTTTGCATTGAAGGATATACAAGGGTAAATCTTTGGGATTCATTTGAACGCAGTAAGTGAAGAAATATTCTTTTGAAAAACTCAGGAAAAGACAAGAAGATATTGATAACATAGAAAAGTACTTCTTGAACTAAACTTAATCTCGAGTACCTTATTTTCCCATATTTCTCTTCCATATCTCTATCAACAAGTCTCATTCTCCAGTGGAGTCTTTAAATCGCATTTGAAGATTGATTGGAGTCGCCATGGAAACTTTAGCTCTGGATTCTTTTGCCAATGGAATCACCTTCAACTGATTTTCTGATGTGTGGAGTCGCTAGAGCATAAATACAGCCAATATGTGCCTAAGTGTTTGTTGCTCTCAGACCTTAGAACTAAAACAATGTCGTTCTTCCCAGGGAAAATTTTCAAATTCGTCCCCGGCAATGGCGCCAGAATGTTAGCACTCTGTAAATATGTTCGGCTGATAAACAGACGACGAAGGTAACTTTTTCAACCAACTTTGAGACCCAAAACTAGCTTTTCGGATCTGGAGATGGCTCTCTCAGAAATGGTGCGTTCTCTGCGCAGGATATGGATTTGCAAACAATGGCTAGATTTAACACCGATGATAAAATGTTTCTGGTTATATTGGCGCAGAAAAGTAAAACTCGGGCTATGGAGTCAATCTGAGGAAGAGACGGAACAAATGACTCGGTGACTGGATTCAAGAGGGAAAGGCTAGGCAAGCAACAACCTTCAGTGTAAACTGTAAAGTGTGGCGGGAGAAAAAACATAGGAAGCAACTCAAGAGCGTCGTTGTGGACGAATTCGGAGTTAGCTTGAGAGGAAAACGTTTTGTCTAAGTGGCACCAACAAGGGGCGCAGTACAGCGAATCCGCAGGTTCGAAAATTCGTTCTGAAATAGATGATATGAGATATGAAATAAGATATAACAGGAAACACATACGCAAAGAAAGAAACACAATACATCCAACTATCGCAACTAGAATCTTTACATCAAAACACAAGACCTTTGCATTTAGTTTCAGTCAAAAAACACTCAGACTTCTTACAATACAATTTGTTTCTTAAAATTGCCAACAAACCCTGATTAAATAAAAATGATCCCCTTATATAAAAATCTAATGTCACCCTTGGCTGTTAGGGTCAAGCTACTCTCTCCTAGAATCATGGATCTGTTTTCTTTGAAAGAGAACAATAACTTCAACGGATTCACTAAAAATAGAAAACCCGACTTTGACAAATCATAACCCAAACCGAAATATTCTTTATAGTCATTGATCATGATCCAAAATCGACCATATGGTTGTGATGAGCCATCATTTTCACTGTTGGACACTCTGTCATCTCTACACAGCATGTCTGTTACGCAATAGTAACCTAGAGAAAAAACGTAGCAGAATGCGGAGCAAACTGGTAAAATAGGCATTAAATATGACATCGTCTCTCACTAATAAAAAAATATTTTTATAAACTGAGAGATTTTTTGTAGATAATCTCATTATAAAGAAAAACCTCTCTCGATTTCTTGAAATTCACCTCCAACTGGCCGGAATATGTGTCGCAAAAACATGTGTCAAACAGGAAATCGTGAAAGTTGAAAAACAGGGCTCAAAGATTCGTTCGAATCTCCCAATCCATGACACATTTTCAAATCGGAGAGAGGTTTTTATTACTTGTCTTGTCCTCGACAAAAAATTCTCGGGGATTTTCAAAATTCCTCTCCAGTTGGTCAGAAATTGATTCTGAAGTTAACCACTAAACCAGTAATTTGCGCAGCGCGACCTATAGCATGTGCGTAGGAAAATCATCTACGTGAAAGCATCCTATGCGCGACAGCATCACACTGTGTGAAAAAATCCACTGTGCGAAATCAACCTATGTGTGACAGCATCCCACTACGTGACAAAAACCATTGCGCGAAAGCATCCTATGTGCGACAGCATCCCACTGCGCGACGAAATCCACTACGCGGTAACATCCTATACGCGATCAAATGAAGTGTGCGACAGAATCCTTTGCGTGGTAAAGTGCTCTGCGCAGTGCGTAGCAAATTTTGCAGTGCACAGTTCCAAATGGAAATGGAAATAATAAATAAAAACCTTCCTTTTGAAACTGACCCTTGGAGATGTTAGATGATGTCAGGCATAAAAACAATATGGGTGCTAACATGCATGACATTCAAATTGTTGACAAACCTATAACCTTAGCTATCAAAATGATGGTGCTATCAATTTGCTCCAACGGGGATGCTATACTCCCTGTGAGGTAGCAAAGAACAGTAGAAAACCTGCATCCTGTGAGGTAACTTGTAACCTGCATCCTGTGAGGTAACTTGTAACCTGCATCCGCTGAAAACCAAAAACTATATATGCTCCAAACTGAAATCTGAAACTAAGCTGAAAATAAAAACTCCAAATTGCTAAAAGAAATGCTCATAGTACCAAGCTTATTCGCACTCCTACCTACCCTAACTGTTGAAAAAAATGTCAATCAAGTGAAATCAAAATGCCAATGCAGCCATGCAAGCCCTTCATCCACTTTTTGTTTTATTTGCACATGCCTTCTCCAAAGCCTGTTTACTCACAAAAATTTATCTATAAATTCAAATCTCAAAAAATCAAAAACATTGAGACTGTTTGCCACCTCCAAAAAAACTGCAAATGGATCCTCCAAAACATTCATAAAACAACAATCATGTTTCACCCCTTCCACTGCATCCTTATTTTCATGTAATTCAACCTATTGATTACCACAAAAAGGCTGAAAAATATGTTGAGACTGCTGGAAATAACAATCTTTTGAATCAGAAGACAATGTTGGATGAAATGAAACCATTAGTGGCAAGGAATCCATTTCTAACATTGATGTTGATTGACCATCATATTTATTTCCAAGATGATAGTTGATCACAAGCTGCAAATCTGAATTGAAATACCCTTCCATGTAATCAACAATAGGGTCATTAAAGGTATGATAATGTTTTTGGTCCTCTTCACTGATAAAAATTTTCTCGTGTAAAAAAACATCACTGTGAATGCAGTCATACTTCATTGCTTCCTTTGTTATCTCCTGATTTTCTTTTAATAATTCAAAGGAAGAAAAGCATAATGGAAGATAACTTTCATTGGCAAGTCCATCGCTTTCTTCACATCCAACATCATGCCTGGAGGATTTCTGATTTGAAACATTATAAATATTTTGCTTCAGCAATTTGAAAGATGCAAAACACAATGGCAAAGTTATTTCCTCTAATTCTAAACTTTCTTCATTTTCTTCACTGTTGTCATATGCACATTTGCCAATTTCTTTAGGTTGCTAAAAACAATCATTTTTAGATTCGGAAAGAGCAATTGCTTGTTCTGAAGAGTCAACCTCATAAGAATCATTGTACCCATCATACCTGGGTTCACCAAAAACCTATTTAATGTTATCAAACATGAAAATTGAGGCAGCGACTTGTTCTTCTGCAAGTTGATCTGCAAATTCACATTCATGGCCATCCACAAATGTATACATAAAACAGTCAGTTTCTAGCTCATGGTGGCATCGATCTAAATCTAAATCAATATCAAACCAATTTGGGAGAGTATCTTGTTCTTCGAGATGATAATCATTCATTGAAAACACATCCTCATGACATCCTTCAGGAAAACTTATGACACAATCAACCTCCTTCATATTATCCACAATCTCTCATTCCTCGGCCTTCAATTTCTCATCGAAAATTTGATTTTGCAGCTCCTTACATGCTTGAATGTTGTCTGCAATTTCCTAAGCATTGTTGAACATCTATTGCAAAGACATAGACTTCCTCTCCATCAGAAGAAAAGATAAGTCTGATTGAAAGGTTGTTACATAATGGAGCATGGCAGCATCTTCAGGAGGTTGGACTTCTTTAGGCAGTTTATAATAAAGACTAGCAAACCTCCTATTGAAATTTGAGATGGTTTCATCTTTCATTCTTCTCATGGCATAAAAATCTGAAAGGAGTAGATTCCATGAATTTCTCTCACCCCAAAATCTACAGAAATCTTCCCTCAATTCATCCCACGAGCTAATTGACTGAGGATGAAAATGTTTGAACCATGCTTTGGCGTCTCCTTGTAAAGACTAAGAAAAGTCCCTCATAGACACATCATCATGTTCAATCTCAAAAAGATCTATAAAATGCTCAAAGGTTTGAATATGTTTTTCAGCTGAATGTCCATCGAGCTCTCCATTGAACCTAGGAAGGTACTTATAATGTTTCAGAGGAAATTCATGAAGGATGGAAGGTAATTTAAGAGGACTATATCTTTCTTGAATCTCGGAGGGTACATGATTAAGAACATAAGGTACAAGATCAGCTTTGGTTTCATTAATCTCACAAGAATGATCTTGAACATCATATGACTCAGAGGAAGGAGCTTGTTCAATATTGGTTATACAAGAAGGAGGTATACCTACAGTTTGCAATGAAGGATATACAACGGTAGATCTCTCAGACTCATTTGAAAGCAGTAAGTGAAGAAATATTCTTTTGAAAAACTCAGGAAAGGACAAGAAGGTATTGATAACACAGAAAAGTACTTCTTGAACTAAACTTAAGCTCGAGTACCTTATTTTCCCATACTGCTCTTCCATATCTCTGTCAACGGGTCTCATTCTCCAGTGGAGTCTTTGAATCGCATTTGAATCTTGATTGGAGTCGCCATGGAAACTTTAGCTCTGGATTCTTCTGCCAGTGGAATCACCTTCAACTGATTTTCTTATGTGTGCAGTCGCCAGAGAAGAAATACAGCCAATATGTGCCTAAGTGTTTGTTGCTCTCAGACCTTAGAACTAAAACAATGCCATTCTTCCTAGGGAAAATTTTCAAATTCATCCCTGGCAACGGTGCTAGAATGTTAGCACTCAATAAATCTTTTCGGCTGATAAACAGACGACGAAGGTAACTTTTTCAACCAACTTGGAGACCCGAAACTAGCCTTTCGGATCTAGAGAGGGCTCTCTCAGAAATGGCGCAGTCTCTGCGTAGGATATGGCTTTGCAAACAATGGATAGATTTAACACCGATGATAAAATGTTTCTGGTTATATTGGCACAAAAAAGTAAAACTCGGGCTATGGAGTCAGTCTGAGGAAGAGACGAAACAAATGACTCAGTGACTCGATTCGAGAGGGAAAGGCTAGGCGAGAAACAACCTTTAGTGTAAACCGTAAAGTGTGGCAGGAGAAAAAACACAAGAAGCAACTCAAGAGCACCACTATGGACGAATTCAGAGTTACTTGAGAGGAAAACGTTTTGTCTAAGTGGCGCGAACAAGGGGCGCAGTACAGCGAATCCACAGGTTTGAAAATTCGTTCTAAAATAGACTATATGAGATATGAAATAATAGATAACATGAAACACATACGCAGATAAAGAAACACAATACATCCAACTATCACAACTAGAATCTTTACATCAAAACACGGGACCTTTGCATTTAGTTTCAGTCAAAAAACACTCAGACTTCTTAAAATAGCATTTGTTTCTTAAAATTGCCAACCAAACCTGTTTACATAAAAATGATCCCCTTATATAGAAAGCTAATGTGACCCTTGGCTGTTAGGGTCGAGCTACTCTCTCCTGGAATCATGGATCTGTTTTCTTTGAAAGAGAACAATAACTTCAACGGATTCACTAAAAATAGAAAACCCAACTTTGCCAAATCACAATCATAACCGAAATATTCTGTACAGTCATTGATCATGATCCAAATCCGACCATATGGTTGTGATGAGCCATCATTTGCATTGTTGGACACTCTGTCATCTTTGCACAACATGTCTGCTATGCAACAGTAACCTACAACAAAAACGCAGCAGAATGCGCAGCAAATTGGTAAAATAGGTGTTAAATGTGACATCGTATCTCACTGATAAAAAAATATTTTTAGAAACTTACAGGTTTTTATGTTTAATCTCATTATAAAGAAAAACCTCTCTCGGTTTCTTGAAATCCATCTCCATATGGTCGGAATACGTGTCGCAAAAACATGTCTCAAACAGGAAATCATGAAAGATAAAAAATAGGGCTCAAAGATTCATTTGAATCTCCCAATCCACGACACATTTTGCAAATCGGAGAGAGGTTTTTATTATTTGGCTTGTCCCCAAGAAAAACATCTCAATGATTTTCAAAATTCCTCTCCAGTTGGTCAGAAATTGATTTTGAAGTTAACCACTAAACTAGTAATTTGCGCAGTGCGACCTGTAGCATGTGCGCAGGAAAATCCTCTACGCGAAAGCATCCTATGTGCAACAGCATCCCACTGTGTGAAATCATCCTATGTGCGACAACATCCCATTGCGTGAAATCATCCTATGCGCGGCAGCATCCCACTGCGCGATGAAATCCAGTGCACAACAAAATCCTTTGCGCGGTAAAGCGCTCTGCGCAGCTCGTATCAAATTTTGCAGCGCACAGTTGCAAATGGAAATGGAAATAATAAATAAAAACCTTCCTTTTGAAACTGACCCTTGGAGATGTCAGATGATTCTAGGAATAAAAACAATATGGGTGATAACATGCATGACTTTTCAAATTGTTGACAAACCTATAACCTTAGCTATCAAAATCATGGTGCTAACAACTAGCTCCAATGGGGATGCTACCCTCCCTATGAGGTAGCAAAGAATAGTAGACCAAGTGCCAATCCATTAGGCTTCTCCCAAACTCAGATTTCCAACTGTAACTTGTAACCTACATCCGCTGAAAACTCAAAACTGTATATGCTCCAAACTAAAATCTGAAACTAAGCTAAAAATAAAAATTCCATATTGCTAAAAGAAATGCTCATAGTACCGAGCTTATTCGCACTCCTACCTACCCTAACTGCTGAAAAAAATGTCAATCAAGTGAAATCAAAATGCCAATGCAACCATGCAAGCACTTTATCCACTTTTTTCTTTCTTTGCACATGCCTACTCCAAAGCATGTTTACTAATAACTCATTCAAAAATTTATCTATAAATTCAAATCTCAAAAAATCAAAAACATTGAGATTGTTTTCCACCTCCAACAAAACTACAAATGGATCCTCCAAAACATGCATAAAACAACAATCATGTTTCACCCCTTCCATTGCATCCTTGTTTTCATGTAATTTGTTTGGGCTTCAAAACGTCATACAAATATCACTCATTACCATACATTTTTCACCTATGCTTCCATTATATCACTCATTATTCACCACCATGTCACTTCATTTTCCCTATTGTTCACCATTAATGGGTCTCATTTATATTT